>JAVVLW010003841.1:27500-125000 GCA_034401795.1 Chaetoderma sp. LZ-2023a
TGATGCCCTATTAGGTTCTGACTTTCTCAGCGCCAGTGAAGCCGTAATACACTGCAGGCAACAGGAACTAGAATACAGAATCATCACTGTACGACACTTGTGCAGTGATATTGGCTTCTACAGCCACAGAAAGAGATTCTCTGGGCCATCGCAAAACAGTTAGGAAACAACACACACAGCAATGTTGGAACCCGACCCTGAATATATGCTAGCCTTCCAATGTCCACAAATGATAGTCGACACCACCAACAAGGAATACATACCTTTCAGTGTATTCAATCGTACAGCTGAACCTATAATGCTTGTCCCAGGCATTCGCTGTGGCCATTTGGTGGATGTGATATTGATGGAAACACACACCACCGCACCCACACCAGCAGCACGTTCTGATTAAAACTTATCAGAACATCTGCATGACCTATATTTGCGTGCTACAGTTGGATTAACGAAATCTCACAAACATGATGTACGGCGTCTCTTATGTAAGAACCAGGATAGTTTTTCCTCAGGAGACATGGACCTGGGAGAAACCTATCTGGTACAGCACTCCATCGACACCGGGAACAATCGACCAGTCCGTCAGCCAGTACGTCGTCTTCCAATACACAAAGAAGCAGAAGCACACCAGCAAGTAAATGACATGTTACGAACATGTATCATTGAGCCCTCTGCATCACCATGGGCCAGTCCTATCATTCTTGCTGGCAAGGACGGATCTTAGTGGTTTTGTATTGACTACCGCCGCATTAATGATCAAAGCGTCAAGGACGCATATCCGTTAACCAGGATAGATCAGGCAATAGATTCGTTGTCCGGAGCAAAATGGATTTGTACTCTTGACCTGGCGAATGGTTACTGGCAAGTGGCCATGGATGAGGCTGATCGTGAGAAGTCCGCATTCATCTGCAGAGACGATCTTTTCCAGTTCCACAAAATGCCTTAAGGTGTGTGCAATGCTCCTGGAACATTCAGACATCTCATTGAACAGGTATTAACTACCCTGCAATGGGAAATCTGCTTATGTTATGCTTACATAGACGACGTTATCGTTTTTGTCTCATCATTTGAGCAAATATTGTCCAACTTAGATAAGGTACTAATGCATTTTCAGACCGCAAATCTCAAGCTCAAACCGAAGAAATGCCATTTCTTCAGACAGAATGTCTAGTTCCTGGGTCATGTCATATCCGCAGATGGAGTGGCCACCGAACCCACAAAAACCCATGCTGTAGCAGAATGGCAGACTCATACTTCAGTAACGAACACTAGGAGCTTCCTAGACCTCTGCCAGTACTGTTGTGACAGCAAAATTATGCATCACCCAAGGGAGATAATTATGGGAATTAATTACAACATATTTAATTTACTCACTGTGATCATGAAGCCATCCATTGTATATATCCATTGTTTTTTTAGAATGCATTTATTTATTTTTTATATTTAATATGGCCGTTATTCCGTGTTATTCCATGTAAAATGGCTCTTATTCTGTACTATTCCATATAAAATGGCTGTCATAATATGTTATTCCATATAATATGTCTGTTATTCCGAGTTATTCCATATACAATGGCTATTATTCTGTGTTATTCGTTATTCATTATTCGTTATTCTTTAATCGTTATTCCATTTAATATGGCCGTTATTCCATGTTATTCCTTATAAAATGGCTGTTATTCCCTTTACTATGGCCGTTATTCCGAGTTATTCCATATAAAATGGCTGTTATTCCGTGATATTCCATTTAAAATGGCTGTTATTCCGTGTTATTCCTTATAAAATGGCTGCTATTCCATGTTATTCCATTTAATATGGCCGTAATTCCGTGTTATTCCATTTAAAATGGCTGTTATTCCGTGTTATTCCTTATAAAATGGCTGTTATTCCATTTAATATGGTCGTTATTCCGTGTTATTCCATAAAAAATGCCTGTTATTCCGTGTTTTTCCTTATAAAATGTCTGTTATTCCATGTTATACCATTTACTGTGCCTGTTATTCCGTGTTATTCCATATAAAATGGCTGTTATTCCATGTTATTCCTTTTAAAATGGTTGTTATTCCATGTTATTCCATTTACTATGGTTGTTATTCCATGTTATTCCATGTAAAATGGCTGTTATTCCATGTTATTCCATTTACTATGGCTGTTATTCCGTGTTATTCCATATAAAATGGATGTCATAATATGTTATTCCATATAATATGTCTGTTATTCCGAGTTGTTCCATATAAAATGGCTGTTATTCTGTGCTATTCGTTATTCTTTATTCGTTATTCATCATTCGTTATTCTTTATTCGTTATTCTTTATTCGTTATCCTTTATTCATTATTCTTTATTCATTATTCGTTATTCCTTTTAGTGGAACCCTCACTAGGTTACGCTAAGCCTAGGTATACGGGTCCAGCCATAGTAAAAAACTGCAATTAAATCAGTTTCTTCTCGCGTCTACAGTTGTGCACTTACAGCGCCAAAATTTCACACATATATACCTTATGGAGCTCCAGATAAAAAAATATCAAATTTATTTCAAAATGTTTCGCACACATTGTCGCACGCTTTGTGTTACACTGGCATAAACTTCGCGTTCTACGGTTTTCCGACATGATTCCAATTCGGGAGATATCATGCCATAGATGCCGCTATGAATTATGGGATATTCACTGTCTTATTTGGCGGACTATGTTACACGTTCCATATATGGGCAAGGGGCAGGTCGACCTGACATGCGCAGTGACGCGCCACAATACTACGGTGATAGTAAAATTATGCAAACAAACAAACGACAATAATGTAATGTCACTGCGCGTACCAGTGTGAGAGTCAGGTCGACCAGCCAACTTGCCCATATATGGAGCGTGTGACCTAGTCCGCCAAATAATGCAGTGAATAAACCATAGTCATAGCGCCATCTGTGCCGTGATAGCTCCCGAACTGGAATCATATCGAAAAAACCCCGGATATCGCGATGTTTATGCTAGTGTATTAAAAACCATAAGAAGTATTTTGAAATAAATTTGATATTTTTCCATAAGTTATATGTGTGTGGATTTTGGTCGTTGTAAATCCAAAACTGTAAACGCGAGAGGAAAATCTGATTTAATTGCAGCTTTGGCTATTGCGGGACTCATATCCCTAGGCTTAGCGTAGTGATAGCATAGCGGTACGTTTCGCAGCTAGACAGATGGGGGTGATTCCAGTAATCCAACCCACAAAAACTTCGTGTGCAGTGGGTGAGGGAAGTGGGGGGGGGGGGTTAGATTGTTACTATTGTTCATCATCATCATAGTTGCAGGACATAAGCAATTTGTTTATTATTGTCCTGTTTAAATGGATTTTGGATTTTATTTTTCGTTCTTGGAAGCCACTATTTCGTTTGAGTCAAGTATAAGCATCACAGAAACCTTTTACAACAACGTTAATATAAGATTCAAGATTCAAGATTCAATATTATTTATTTGCTTCTTGGATACCAATTTACATATTTTCAATACAGATCGTCCGCCGAAGGCATTGTCTATAGTGGTGGCGGACACCTAACATTAAACATACATAAACAATTACACACACAGCTTGGCATAGAATGTGAGATATACTTGTGAATGTACAGATACGGTATTGAGCTAAGTAGACATAGAAAAAAGAACAAATGATACAACAATACATCTCTGTTTGTTTTTCCTTTTAGTTATTGAGATTAGTATTGGGGGTGGGGGAGGGGGGAGAAGGAAAGTGGATGGGGGTCATGCATGCTAATTACCCCCAGCTCAACCCATAGGTTGCTATTTAGTAGTAGCACTTGTTGAGGTGCGTCAGATTGAAGGAATCAGTAGTCACGATAGCTGTAATAGTGCATGATGATGATGATGATGAAAATCCTTCCAACGTGGAACTTTGTTTAATAACATCCACACAGTGAATTTGAACATCTCGGGCCGCTCATGTAGGAAGCGGACCATGGCCTGGCAGATTATGTTCGGAATCTCAGGCAGCTGCACTGGATTGTCTACCAGCAGATCCAGGAGACCCGTGAACGACGCCCTGCTGGACCAATATGGCGCTATTAGCAGGACCAGGCACGGCTCCTCCCTGATCTTCACCAGATCTTCAGCAGAAGAATGGTGGGCGGGTATGCGTATGCGTGCATCCATCTCCAGTTTACTGCCAGAGCGTCTGTATCGACGGCATTTGGATCCGGAATTGGCAAGACATAAGTCATGATTTGAGCATTTTCCTTTGTGACGAACAAGTCCACGTCTGGTTTGTCCAACTACTCGAAGATCCTTTGTAGAACTGGAGGGTTGAGAGACCATTGTGTTGGCAGATTTGTCTGCGTCCGAATGTTCAAGGAATGTGAGCTGCTTTCAAAACAACTGAGTAATTCCTGCACCATTGAATCAAGTGCCACATCTTCATACACAGTGTGCATGACCGGGTCCCTCATTGGCGATTTATGTATGATATTACTGTCGAATTGTCCGACCGTATCAATATCATCTTGCCCCTACCTGATTTCTGGAAGAAACTTTTCCAGTGCTAGTTCCACTGCCATCATTTCCAACAGATTGATATGCAGCTGACTTTCTTAGAGAGTCCATGTGCCCGAAACCTGATGTTCTCCCAAGCATGCCTCTCACCCTTCCAGCGATGCATCCGTGTACACGGACAGCTGGGGTGGGGTAGGTGAAGAGAAGCTCCTACTAGGGGATTCTGACGCTCCTTCCACCATACAAGATGCGACATTATTGGCTCCAAAACTGGTACCAGCTTTAAGGGGCATTCTATTCTCTGCTTCCACATAAACATCAGATACAACTGGATAGGTCTTCGCATTAGAGCAGCTTACAGGATTACCTGCTCGCTGGAGACCATCATTCCCAGCATCTGAAGAAACCTCCTCGCCTGAATGTGGTTTCCCAATCGAAAACTCTTGGGACCACACCATACCGCTCGTACTCCCTCCTGGGGATACAGCACCTTGCATCCACCTCCCTAAAGACCGCAGGGAGCTGACTCATAGACGTGAGTTGTTTGGCATATATAGCCTCAAGCAACCACTTGAACTTTGGATCCAGTCCAATGGACTGGATCCGAGCCACGGGCAAGACCCCATCCGAATCGACACAACCGATGGATGGGGCATGTCATCCTCAGCTGTGGCCGAGACCATGGACGGGTCCACCCTGGTTAGCCAAGCCAGATCATCGGACCAGTCCACCTATTAGGAAGACACCCCCGTGAACACATGACCCGTTGATGTGTTCACGGGTCTACCAGTAGTGGCCTCTCGGCAAGGAGCCACTGCTGGATAGCCAACAACACCGGTCCGCCAACCCATGACACACACTGTTCCATGGAGTAGGCCTGCACGGAAAACCATGCGGACCCATAGCGGTTCCAGAACCGTGGCCATACATGGGCGCCAATGGCAACACGCGTGTGGCCGCTGGAGCAGGCGAGATAGGTGACTACCATGTCTGGCCAGCCACACCCGTCACCTTGTCGGTTGGTGGCAAACCAACCAGCACTGGACGGGTGCCTGGTACTGGTGTGACCTCAACTATGGGCAGAGCGGCTGCCATGGCTTGCGCCAAGCCAGACAAATGGAGGGCGGTTCCGTTCAGGACGGAATCGACCTCCATGTGCTCCACCAATGGTATCTCAGGCCGCAACAGCCTCTCCTCTTTGGTCTCCTTATCATCAGACACCTAAGAGTCGTCACAGGACGAAGAGACACTGGAGCCTTCTTGACGGACGGCTCCCATACCCGACGGACCGCCTACAATTACTGGACCACGGGGGGGGGGGGGGGGGTGGCCGCAGAGAAGCAGTACCCGCCAAGCCGGAGCCCAACGGGACCATCAGGGAACCATACAAGATAACCCCCTCGGAAACCAGTCCAGAAACCTGTCCAAGGACAGGGTCTGAACCGGAGACGGAGAGAGGTTGCACCACAGTATTTGGTATCAGAGACGACACCAGCGTGGGTATGACGCTATGCAAGAAACCTTGCATAGGGGGCCCAAACCACGCTGGGGGTGCCATCTCGGAACCCTCTAACTGCGGATAAGGAGCACACCCAGGGGCCAAAACGGATGCTCCTCGATTTCTTTTCGGTCAGCCTGACCCCATATCAGACCACGCCACATCCTTCTGGGCAAGGAACTCGACCAACAATTCGACGGGCCACACTGCACAGACACTACATCTACCATCAACGTTACACTTGGCACGATGATAACAGACATGGCCCTTGAATGCGACCTATACAAATGTATGACACACCGGACATGATGGCGGGGTAGGCTTGGCCTGAAAACAGGCACAACATCCTAAATAAGCAAGCAGAACGAAACAGAAATGGACGGCAGACAAATAATTTTCAAATATTTTGACAATAAATCATAAGTTAACCCTCTGACACCCAACACCCGCAACGTTACAACCGAGATCGTGTAAACTGGCGACAAGAACGAAGCGCCCCAATAATACACCCATAAATTGATCTTCCAGGATGTGTAACGCGGAACCAGGAACCGTATAGGGTGCATTCGTGGTATATTTAAGAATTAATTTCAAAATTATACTACTCAAACGAACGCCAAACGATACGAGAAGGAGCAACAAAATGAATTAACACTACTGCTGTAGAACACGGTAAAGCCGCAGGACACACATCTTAATCAAGAATTTTGAAATCATCGATTAATGCAAACAGATCGTGATTACACGCAAAACCGGACATAATTCTAAAGTTTCTGATACAAAAGCGCATGCAGCTACCAAGAATAAGATGCGCGAATTAATGAAACATTTCCTTCACCAAATAATCCGAGTAATAGAAGGGTGTGACGTCACCCGCTCGGACCACACGGTTGAACGACGTAAGTCAATTTTAGTGTTAAAAAACTGTAGACAAAGGCCCAAGTTTCATATTACTGCCCGATCGCCTTTGGGATTTAAAGGAGGCGATCTTATCTGGCATATTTCGTTGTAACCACACGCCCCAGTTCCGGGGTCAGAAAATGGGACATGCAACACATACGAAATTTCAGAGACATAAGTCTCCATATAACTAGAGAAATAATATGAAAGAATACTACCTGAGGTTCAGTAGCTCCTTCCACAGTTAATCCAGTAATCCAACGGCAGAAAGCACAGGGGGAAAACACAAAGAACACTCTAAGATTTCTCCAAGACAAAAAAGCTTGTATTCTCTTGTTGCTATGCAAACTAGAATGGGCAGCTCTGGCAGGTGGGTACCCCGTTGTTGGGAACCAGGTACCCGTTTCCAGGAGACGGTAGAGCTTTCGGAATCTAGATTCCTAGAGCACAGCTTCAGGGTAGCTTCATTATCAATAAGTAATGTAATGGTAAGTATTGATCGAAGGAAAAAAGATATCTCTATGATCCAATCAACCACACGACTGGCAGATTAACCATTCCGTGAACTCAGCTGAGTTTAGCAATATGCTTAATTATAAATGCACACTACCAACATTTGTTCCAAAACATTTTCTAGAAACAAATGTTTTACCAAAATTGTCGTAGTGGGCGTTGAATGTGTGGCTGAAATGTTTCACAGTAAGATGTTTCGGAAATCAAACCTGAACATATTACCTGTTTGATATTTTCGAAATGTTTCGGTTAAAAACATTTGTTTCTGGCAGTTTGCGTTGACCGAAACAATTCTTGAAACATTAATTTACAATCAAACTATAAGCTCCAGGGTCAAGTACTCACGTGCCACCTCGGCTGAATGACATGATAACAAAATGGCGAGTAATTCACCCTGGCGCTGATTGGGTGAGTGTACAATAATGTTTTCCATCACGGTTGTTTCACCGCACAGCTCTAGTGGAATTAGTTGCATTCAAAGCTAAAACGATGTAAGCTATATATATATATATATATATATATATATATATATATATATATATATATATATATATATATATATATATATATATAGAGCCAAAAAAGTTTAGCAACTGAAGTTTGGTTTGCTGTATTAAAACTATGCGTCCATTTATAACCAAATTTGCAGGCCTGTTTCGTCAATGTAATGTCTTGCTGATCATGAGGAAATGCAAATCATTTCTTGCATTTCTCGGCCGCACGCTTACTGCATGTGAAAATGCATTTTTCATGCACTGGCCCACATTGGCGGGTAGCGAAGGCAAAAATTCACCATATTGCAAAAGCAGATAACGAACGTTAACAGAAACTGCTTAAAGGTGTACACTCCCGAACATGGGCCGCCGCCCAGGGCTACCCGAAAATCAGCGCCATGAAGCAATGGGAAGACTCGCTGCTGGGCATAGCGTTCGCGCTGTTGCTCGACATTTTAATGTTCACGCCTCAACCATTTCCCGTCTCCGCAAACGTGAGCAGGAAACTGGACATGTTAATGACCGACCACGATCTGGCAGACAGAGAGCAACAACCCCACTAGAAGACCGCTACTTAGTGACGTCATCACGACGTCACAGGTTTGAGACTGCGCCGCGGCTCTCCCGTCATTTGCACACCGCTACCGACACTACAGTGCATGCACAAACTGTGCGAAACAGACTCCATGATGCTGGACTGCATGACCGTCGTCCACTTGTTGCTGTTCCGCTTACAGAGCGTCACATCGAGAATCGGTTTGCATGGGCAAGAACTCATCAGCGACGGCGTGCTCAACAATGGAGCCACGTTTTGTTCAGTGATGAGTCGAGGTTTTGTGTGGATGTGGCGGATGGTAGGCAACGGGTTTGACGACGTTTCGGAGAACGGTATGATGCAGCCAACATCATTCAGCACGACAGATTTCGTGGCGGCAGTGTCATGGTGTGGGCTGGAATCCATGAAAATGGCAAAACAGATCTTATTGTGATTCGCGGAAATTTAACGGCTCAACGTTACTGTGAAGAAGTTGTCGCCCCTGTTGTCATCACCGGTGAGCAGTTGTTGGTATAAAACCATTCACGTGACGCTAATTGTTCCCAAAATAAGTAGAAGGGCAATCAGTGTTGCAAGACTTGCTGAAGGTATTTCGAGCAACAGTATTGACAGTCATTGCTTACTAAGGCAGCAACATCGTTGTCAAATTCTTCTCAGAATAATCAGTGTGCTTTCTGTTTTATTAGCTTGACAAGCTACTTACACAATTAGTTAGACATATATCATATGTGTATTCTGGTATGAAATAAGGACCCCACACTCAACCAGCTCGTACACGATCGCCTCTGACTACCGTGAATAGAATACTACGCTTACATCCTGATTGACGATGAAATGAACAGATTGTTCCAGCATATCTGTGACTGGGTCTCGATTCCGTATATCATATAGGCCTAACTAGATTGACATGCACTTGTTGGCTAACCAAACAGAAAACCTGCTGAATATTCTGTGATAAATTTGACAACGCTGTTGCTGCCGTAATCAGAAATGACTCCCAATAAAGTTTCTGGAAATACCTTTACCACGTCTTGCAACATTGATTGCCTGTTTATTATTTTGAGGACAATTTGATTGAAAGTTGTTGCGTCAACGATTTTCAGCCAAATGGTTATCAAATAATTAGCTAGTGACAATTGTATGGCAGGATGGTGTTCACGTCTGGCCACTGTTCCGGCTACTGTCGTCGTCTCACATGCTCTGTTTCACTAATTACGCTCATTATAGTTACAGAACGAGCTAATTATGCTCATTATATCGCCAACAATTTGACGGAAAGTGCCATAGGCAGCAACAGTTTTCAGTAAACTTGTTATACATAAATGTGCCACTTGCACCATAGGAAATATAAAATAGTATTGAACTATAGGCACTTACTATGCGCTCACGTGGACTCCAGAAGACGAATGAATAGCATTAGCGTTAGCAGAATGGTTTTATACTAACAATTGCTACCCGGCGAGGACAACAGAAGCTAAACTAACGACGCCTGCAAATAGCTATCTAAAATGGCAGCTATGCTCCTAGTTGGTTAAAGTGTCCATAAAGTAACAAATAGTCCAAAATGTAGCTAGGATATGTATATTATATGAATAGATGAGTACTTTAAGGCGGATTTCCTGCTAAATATGAGAAACCTGCTTATTATAGGAGTACTCCCAGTGGCCCGGTGCATGCGTGCGTGTCAGACGTTTTCCTCCGCCTGCGAGTTCGTATTGTCATCCGCCGGAGTAATCGTAGTATAGCCAGATAGGCGTCATTTACTGGTCCCGATTTGGCTAATCATTTCCGTTATCAGACCACAAATTATTAAAGAAATAGAGTTTAGTTGAATTATGATAATCTCTTATAAACGAGATCAGCCGAGAAAATACGGCCGGAAATCTCTGCTTTGCGTGACACGCGCACTCATCCGTAAAAGTTGTCAACTCCAACGTTAACATTTGAGGGCGTGGTGAACATAGATTTAGTATATACTTGCTAGATTGTTCATGCCTCTCTCAAATGCGGCATTTCAGAGTTTGGAATTTTCTCACCCGATGTATAGTCTCCAAAATAATATGTTCGGCTACTAAACCTATTACTTAGTCGAATAAAGTATCAGATTAATATAGCCAATGAAATCTTATTTCTGATAAAATATGTAAATTTGCGTCCGTTTAATTTCTCTTCATATTACCAATAGATAATTTTACCATTTTTAGGACGATATACGCAATTGATCGTCTGCGTCAGCCAGTCAGCTAATACCCGGCCGGTCATGCGCTTTACTGAACTCGCGTCACCGGCGGTCGTGACAAATAGCCCCATAGAACGCACATGAGCCATCTACCCAGTATATCCAAATCCGTGGTTCTGAACAATCGAACAATTCTCAGTTTCTGTATGATAATATATGGATGTTCTACTCCCTGCGAGTGGGTGGTCGGCTATCCTGCCATACAGTATACAGGCCAATCAGGGCAAACACAGCAGTCACTACGTAGAGAACTCCTTTCCTAGAACAGATTTCTGAACGCGATATCTTTCTTAACCAGTTTCTATCACACTTTTCACTCCGTATAATCTCTATCCGCGCGTCGTTCATCATTGTAGGCCTACTATTTAATTGACATGCTATTGAATATTTTGAAACTAATTTTACTTGGCGCTTTTGTTGCCATCAGCAGCAACATTACCCAGTCAAATTAGTTTCAAAATATCTAACAGCTTACCTGTATAGTGTATTGGAATTTATTGTTATGGAGGGTAGGGATCGATCACCAACAATTGTGCATCAGATTCGTTTAAAAAGATCAAACTCTTCTGTCATCCATAATTTGAATTGGGATTATCGAGACGGCAACACCTTTACCTCAAATTATTATCAAAATATTCAATGTCAGCACTCATGCATCATGATATATTGACCAGGATTATTTTCTATCCATTTTGACATGTTATTACTGATATCTCAGGAAGCAACAACTTGGTGTCAAATTCATTGCAAAATAATTGATGTGGCCGAGCGGCGCCTGTCCCCGTCCGAGGAGGGGACCGGTGGGGGGGGGGGGTGGCGGTCGTCGCGCAAGCTGTTCTCTGGGTCTAGTCCCTTGAGCCCTTCGGGACGACTCTCAGGTATCTGTCCAGGTCTCGGGGCTTGCGACACCATCCCTTGGAAGCAGACGTTTGCTGACTGGAGCGGTCAGCCATCTCCTAGGAGACGCGTAGTTTCGGCCGAACATTTCCGACACGGAAGTGTGCCTGAGTTCTAAGTAGCCGGGAGGCTGGACTCTCCCCAGTGGTCGGCACGCCGATCTCGTCTCCGCTGTCCACGGGAAGGAGGTCGGAGCTCGGGATTGCCATTCCTCTTGTCAATATCCGGGAGAGAGAGGGAGAGAGAGGGAGAGAGAGCGAGGGTGAGAGACGGGGAGAGAGACAGCGAAACAGACGGGGAGAGAGACGACAAGAGAGAGAGAGACGCGGAGAGAATGGCGTGTTTCGTGCGTGCGTACTTGCGTGCGTGCGAGCGTACCTGCGTGGTACGTGCGTGGGTGCGTGTGTGTGTATGTGTGTGTGCTTGTGCGTCAGTGCGTGTGTGCGTGTGTGTATTTGTGCCTGGGCGGCAGATCGATTGTAACGCATCTACTAAATGGAGGATCCATGAGCAAAGTCTGGTTCTGTTAGTGGTTTGTTCAATAGACAGTCTATTAGACAATGCATTTAGTCAAATCAGTTAAAAAATAAGTAAGTTCAGTTGCTAAATACACTTCCGTGTCATCCTGTTATGATCAAAGTTCATAGCGTCAAGGACACGGGAGATCTTGAATACGTAACATATTCCTGTAAAGACCGATTGTTGCTTCAATCTGGTAATTATGTCTGTTAATCAGAATTAAGTATGCATTGTTATCCTTATTGCTCCAACATTTGTTTATGTAGGTTCAACCCCTTTGAGGTTGTGTGATCACGTATTATTCCCCCTATCAAAAGTCGGAAGTGTTAAATTTATTTCGTGCGTGCATGCGTGCGTGTGTGTGGGTGTGCGGGTGTGTATGGGCGGAAAATAGATTGTAATCCAAACAAATTTGGAACGTCTGCTACACATATGAGTGCAGCGTACAAAAGTACATTTACATTTGGCTCCGACCCCCTGGGTGCGGGGCAGGGGTCAAAAGGTTACATCGATTTCACAACTTCTCCGAAACCGTTAGATGGAATTCAATCAAGTTTGATGTCACTTACCCATATGATTGATGTGAGCAAGAGGTCA
Organism: Chaetoderma sp. LZ-2023a; assembly: GCA_034401795.1. Taxonomy (NCBI): domain Eukaryota; kingdom Metazoa; phylum Mollusca; class Caudofoveata; order Chaetodermatida; family Chaetodermatidae; genus Chaetoderma; species Chaetoderma sp. LZ-2023a. The sequence goes on from JAVVLW010003841.1 coordinate 40,202, forward strand.
TTTACATTTGGCTCGGTCCCAAGAGGATGGGGGAAGGCTCAAAAGGTCAACAAATTGATTGTGATGCAACTCCTCTGAAACCGTTAAACAGAATTCAACCAAATTTGGTATGTAAGTTACCCATAGCAATGTGAAGTGCATGAGTACATTTACATTTGGTCCCATCGTCCGCACACACCCCCCCCCCACCTCACCCGCCCTGAGTGGGGTGAGGGGCGGGTGTGGTCAAACGGTCAAGAAATTTATTGTAATGCAGCTCCTCCGAAACCACTGGACGCAGTTTAACCAAATTTGGTATGCGAGTTACCCGTATCAATGTTGAGTGGATGATAATTTTTGCTCCGCTCATGGTTTATTTAATAATAAGTCTCTTAGGCTTCTTTCCCTTTGCCTAATCCTGTTTAGCCATTTCGTGTACTATGCAGGTTAATATATAGCCGGTATATTTGTTTGCATTCACACTGCTGGAAGATAATCCTGGACTGCACAGTAGCGCAACCTGGCGGACAGCTAGATAAAATGATAATCGTAGTGCTTCCCTGTGGAAAGTGAGAGAAAATGAAGACCGTACCGCCACATGGAAAATTTTGTGGTAATAAGTTGCGTTCATATAAGGAAGCGATAACGATATATCAGAAGATAAACCGTCGATTTTGTGAGATTAATTTTCTGAAATAACTGACGTATTTATTCCCGGGCAAGAGGCAGTCCAATGAGAACGCTAGCCGATATACTTGGTATTGACCAAAATATCGGCTGTATGAGAACAAGGTCTTAGACAATTTATTTGGTCAAATCAGTTTAAAAAAAAATTAGGCTCACTTGTTAAATACGCTTCCGTGTCATCCTGTTATAATCAAATTTCATAGCGTCAAAGACATGTGAGATCTTGAATAAGTAACATATTCCTGTAAAGACCAATTGTTGCTTCAATCTGACAATTATGACATCATGAATTATTAGTGTTAGACAGAATTAGGTCTGCTTTATTATCTTTGGAGAATCTGAGTGTGCATGTAACAGAAATGTTTGTCAGTGACCACGGCTCCCATCTCGTGACCAATTCCACATTTATTTAAGTAGGGCCAATCCCTTTTAGGTTAGGCGCTCACGTATTATTTCCCCTATCAAAAGTCGGAATAATAAGTGTTAACATTATTTCAAACAATTCATTGGAAGAAATCGATGAATAATTTAATTTCCTGATACAATTTGAGCTTACACATTATCAGACCTTTGACAGGGCTTTGATCTCAGAAGCGTGTACTCTATGTTAAATTTCTGATGGCTGAAAGGAAAACAATGATGTGAACATGACATAAGATAATGTTGATTTATTTCACTTAAAAGGAGAAAATTAAGTGCATTAAGTTCAGTAGTTATACATGTAGAAATATTCAATACAGGAATTATGTACAGTAATAATTCAAGTGACAGAAGCAGTGTATTATTTTCTTGTAATATCTATACAATGGGCCTTTCCGGTTTTAGCTATGCCCCGCCCATGTCTAGCTCCACCCACACCTCGCTCGTGTTAGGATCGCTCTATCGCTGAACACCCTGCCTATCAATTTCCAAAAAACTACACAGGTAAGCTGTTGAATATTTTGAATATATGGAAGCCTTTGTGACGTAATGATTGTGACGTCATCATACACGCCCTGAGCTGATTATGACGTCATACGTGGTCAGATGATGGGTGGATAGTCTGGAAAGGTGAACAGGTAAAAACGATTGAACAAAGAAATGTATGCTACACCGTGGGTAGCTTTATCTGGATCTTGTGATGATGTTAATGAAATGTGTGATCTATTCAACACTATATTTCTAGATATGGTAGCTGAATATATCACGAACAGACTAGTGAAAATTAGGTTAGGTGACAAACCTTGGTTTGACGGTGCCTGAAGGTGAGATATCCGACAAAGAGATCGTTTTAGGAAAAAAGCAAGATACAGTCAGCATCACAATCTTCTTCTTCTTCTTTTCGTTCGCTGATCATACCGCCAGTCCTGTAAGTGACTAGCGACATGATCATAAGCATCAAAATGACTGGTGTAAATTTAAAAGGCAGCGTAATAAATGTAACATTACCAAGAAGAAGGCAAAGCAGGATTTCGTAGGATAAGCTGATTTAATGCTTGATGGCCTATCGATCCACAAGCCACGTCGTTGCTAAAAATTATTTAAACAACTTATAAACCGCGGTACTGCAGCACATATTCCTCTTCTGATATACAATGATAATGGCCGTGCAAAATATGCTACCACTGACTTGGAAAAAGCAATATGCTTAAACAATTATTTCTCATCCACTCCAAACGTCGATGATACAGGTGCGCACTTACCAATGCTTGAAAGAAAAACTAATAATATACTTTCCGACATTTCGATTCAGCAGTCCGAAATCATTGAAAAGCTTCTGGCAGTGGTGAGATAAGTCATAAAATGCTCAAAGAAACTATGCACTCCATAGCCTTTCCATTATACCTGCTATTCAATAAATCTATCGAAAATGGCATATTTCCCGATGCATGGAAAACAGCCATCGTGTTCTCATTATTTAAGATCGCCTTAATTCCGGAAAATTATCGACCAATTTCGCTACTAAGTACTGTCGGAAAAACTATGGAAAGGATAATTTTCAAAAATGTTTATAATCACCTTATTGGGCATAATCTTCTCCATAGATACCAATCTGGCTTCCGCCCCGGCTATTCACCTGTATTACAACTTATTGAGTTGTGCCACATCCGCCTGTCATATGCACTAGATGAACCCACATCTTCATGCATTGCAAGTTGCGATATTTCGAAGGCATTTGACGGAGTCTGGCAAAGAGGACTGTTGTTTAAATTAGAGGAGCATGGGCTGGGAGGAAGTCTTCTCACATGGTTTAAGAGATACCTGTCTTCACGAAAGCAATGCGTCTCAGTTAATCAAGACAAATCTACAATGAGACAAATAGAAGCAGGTGTGCCCCAAGGCTCGGTCCTCAGGCCACTCTTATTTTTCTTTTATATAAATGATATCTCACATAATATCGAGAGCATCTTAAGAGCATACACCGATGACACTGCATTATGCTGCTCCAGCGCATCCGCCATTGAAATAGAGAGACAACTAAACAGTGACTTAAACGTAATTTCTGCATGATCCAAACAATGGTTAGTCCTCTTCAATGCTGCAAAAACTGTGAATCTAACTATAACAAATTCACATACTTTCATATCCCCAGATATCTTTTTAAATAATACACTATTATCATCAATACAATCCAGTAAGTATCTTGGATTAACCATTTCAGACGAGTTAAAGTGGAGTGCTCATATAGAGGAAATATCAAAGAAAGCTGCAAAGATCTTAACTACCATGAGGCAAATGTAGTATACTTTAAGCAGGAACACGTTATCCAAATTCTACACTGCATGTGTTCGTACTGTGCTCGAATATAGCAGTGGGGCTTGGGATCGTTGTTCTAACCGGGATTCTGAAAGACTTTAAGTGCTTCAAAATGAAGCCACAAGAATAATAACTGGCTAGCCAAATTATACACCTTTAGAAATCCTTTACAAAGAGACTGGCATAATTCCCTGACACGTGCGTCGTAAGCAAAGGAAGCTTATATTATTCTATAAAATCGTACAAGGAGATTGCCCCGATTATATAACAGATATCATTCCAAGAAGAGTATGTCATATCACAGACCATAACCTTAGAAATTCAGAAGACTTTGTGCCACTGAACCACCATCTTGAATTATTTAAAATCTCTTTCATACCCAGTGTTATCCAATTGTGGAATAACCTAGATATAACACTAAAATCAGCTGCCTCAATTGCGGTTTTCTAAACAAATCTTACAAAAACTTATCAAAACTTGCAAGACCAATTCACCACATACTATTCATTTGGTAAATGACGTGAAAATATCGTAACATGCAAACTAAGAAACAATTGCAGCCAATGAAACAGTGATCTGTACAGATATCACGCACTTGAACACCGCAACTGCTCTTACTGTCAAAGTCCAGAAACCTCTTATAATTACTTTTTTGAATGTCAAAGATGGGGAAATGAAGGACGCGAATTATTTGATTCCCTTTATGAAATTACGCTGGACACTTTTCTCCAGGGAAGTAATACATTTTCTACTGAAATTAATGAAGATTTACTAAGAAATGTACATAACTTTAAAAGAAAAACAAATAGGTGTTAACCTTATTGAAAGTTCTTTATGTAATCTGTCTGTCTATAAACCGGTCAAATGTTAATATTGTGTATTTGTGTATCCATGGTGATCATGTTGATGTGTTTGCGCTGGTGGCACACCTGCCGATAGTGACCACCACATGGGCCACCAAGAAGTAGAAACTATCATTTCCAGACAGAATGTGGCGGTTCGTTGTTGGTCGCCACAAGTTCGTTGTTGGTCGCCACAATACGCCCGTAGGGGGTGGTCATCGCTGTAGGCAGGTTTGGATATACATCGCACTGGCATGCTTGTGATGAGTATGATAACATTATTAATTTGTGTGGTAAATTTGAGCTCTCTCTTTCTCTCTCTCTCTCTCTCTCGCTCTCGCTCTCTCTCTCTCTCTCTCTCTCTCTCTCTCTCTCTCTCTCTCTCTCTCTCTCTCTCTCTCTCTCTCTCTCTCTCTCTCTCTCTCTCTCTCTTATTGTGATTTATGTAAACATTGTAAAAATTGTGTATATAAGTTTAATTATATGCCGCCGTCTAACAATTTTGTAGGGAGCAGCAAAAATGAGTTGCTAGAACTTGTGCCCATTTCCATTGTCCAGATGTTTGTCTCTATGTTTATCTTGGATACACACATGTTTGTGTATGTATGACTAGATGTTGTGTCCATGTATGCATATACATGAGCTGGTGTATCAACAGTTGCAAGCTGTAACCAGTCTCCCATATTTCTCCACCTGTATGTTCATTAGTTCATTTATCCATTCATTATCTGTCTTATATTTCTTGTATTATTCGCTGTAATCATATATATATATATACGGTGTGCTACGTTAAACTACATACGATCTACTTAGCCTGCCGGTCATGAATCGGCTCAATGGCATCAATGATTAGCAGTAGCTTACTGCTAATTATTGATGAGTCGCTTTACCACTTGATGGTTAGCTATGCTCGCCATTTGGGCCTACTACTACACGGTGTGCAAATAGCAATGTCTTTGTTGAATTATGTTATGTTATCAGCTCTTTATTAATTATGTTTTCTATGTAGTTATGCCACGGTTGTGGTATATGATAATAGAGTATTTTAGCTTGCACTGTTTTGACATGTTAGGTGTGTATTGTTTTTCTATTAATAAAGCCTGCTATTTCAACCGATTTTTTATGGGGGTTTGCAAGCCTTTTTAAAGGAGTTCCTCCGTGAAGTGTATCCGACTGCGTCAGCGTCGGATTTAAAAAAAAAAGTAGTAGTAAACACACACACACGCACGTACGCACACAGTCACGCATGCACGTGTGCGCGCACACACACACGCGCGCACGCACGCCCGCATATATATATATATATATATATATATATATATATATATATATATAATGTAATGGCAATATTCTTTTACAATGAAAGGTCATATGTTCTTTAGCAATATGACTAATAACTAAAATGAAGATCTTGCTACATACATCTCCTTATCAATATATGGGACCCCGATGACCTCAACATGAGAGATGCTAAAGAACATAGGGCCGTTTATTGGTTAAAATATTCAATTAATTTGAACACTAAGACATTATATCAAATTAGTCATGAATTTACATTGAAAATCCTGATACAATTCAAAGAACCAGTTTTACGCGAGGCAGATGGTAGAAACCAACACAAGTTCTGCGTGAGAAAGGTGTACATGGTACAAGGTAACTTCAAGCTTGAAGGTTCAAATTCATCATCATAAGATAATTGTATATTCACATATTTAAGACCACTACAATAATTAAATTATTCATTTACAACAACAGCACAGGATTTAAACTAAATGTAACTGGACACTGATATACAGTTAGGCCCGTCGCTGTAGGACTATGTGCAATATAGGTACGTAGGTCATGTTATCAAATGTGTATTTGTTTGCAGACATGCACCATTCGTACATGAACATATACGCGAGTGCGCACATGGATTTGTGAATGTGCGCATCTATGATAATTCTGATAAAAATAATACTAATAACAACTGTGACAATAATGTAAATAGCGATAATAATGAAGTTAATAATGATATTATTAAGACTAATAATAATGATGTTATTAATAATAATGTTATTATACTAGTGGTGTTAATAATAATAATAATAATAATAATAATAATAATAATAATAATAATAATAATAATAAGCCTACAATAAAATATGTTTAAAATATGTATAAATAAAAAAAATCAAATTCAGCTCAACACAGATGACTTAATCATCTGGTAATGGAAATATTTGTTACTCAACATTTCTCGCATAACCGTTAGTGCGATAATGCAGAGAAACTTTCACTAGACAAATAGAACATGTGGCTTACCTACTCAATGTACAAGAATGGCAAAATCGAATATATTTCTTGGAGTTCTTTGTGCTGGATGTATCTAACTGTCAATAGGATGGCCTAGATCCGTATGAGTTACATGACTTTCAGACAAACAATTCTTCCAGAAACATGAGCACCTCATATCTATCGTGACTGACTAATAGCATACCACAACTGCATAAATGTTATTTGACTCTATTAACTATGAAAGCTTGAAAGCGTGACAGAATATGTTAATCATATGCTAAATGCATTCTCTATTCTACAAACAGTTTAATTGAATCACTGTATATTTTCTGAATCAAAGAACTTATCCAATAATAACTTCTACGTTTGACAAATTTTATGTACAAATTTACAAGAATCTCTACTCCTCCGGGCAATACATTTACATTCATGATACATCCATATATACGAGCTGTTGACTATTTTAAAACCAAATTTCCCCGGAGCCTGTCGTCGCCTGAGGCTACACCAGTTTCCAGTCAAATTAGTTTCAAAATAGTCAGCATTATATTGACACATACGTCAACATATTATATTCGATAGTAGTAGTAGTAGTAGTAGTAGTAGTAGTAGTAGTAGTAGTAGTAGTTTAAATTTGATGTGCCTTTATGCACCTACCTCTCATCAATTGCCCCGTGCATTTCTGATGTTTCCACAATAATTCAAGACAGAACGCCTGAAAACCTAATTATGGGTGGTGACTTTGATGGCATATTAGACGAGGCTAAAGACAGAAACATTGGGTCTAATTTTAATGACACATCGCATAATATTTTGAAACACATTTGTGAAAATAAAAGCTTGTTAGACACTTATCGGATTGAAAATCCAGAAGGCCAGGAATTTACTTGGTTTTCAACTGATGGAAGGTTAGCTTCAAGTTTAGACAGGATCTATGTAGAACGTTCATTGAAAGGTTACATGTGTAAAACTAACATAAAACCAGTAACTTTCTCTGATCACAATATGTTTTCCATCACATTAGAAAATGCTGACTGGGTCAAACAAATGTGTGGAAAGTTGTTGGAGGCATTGGGATGAAAGACCCGGTCCGTATGAATGTATAACAGACTGGTGGGAAGATGCTAAATCAGACCTGAAATATATTTCAAGGCAGTATTCCATTAGGAAAGAACGTGAAATACGAAAGCGTAAAAAGGTGCTTCAGAGGTCGGTGTGTAAAATTAATAAGAAAATTAATGATGGGGAATATAATTATTACGAACTATTAGTTAAATTAAAAGGTAGACTCAATGAAATAGAGCACTATCAGTTTGATGGCGGCAAAATAAGGTCACGAGCACAAATGCACACCGAGGGCGAAAAGCCTACACGTTACTTTTGTAACTTGGAAAAAGCAAGAGGTATAGAGAAATTAATGCGCTCACTGAAGACTAATGATGGAGTATCAGTGTGCTCAAATGCAGAAATGATGGAAACAGTATCCGAATTTTACAAATCATTGTATAAATCTGAGGGAAGTGATGAAACTGCAACTAGATATGTTTTAGCTAATATAACGAAAAGACTTCCAGATTCATGTCGCGAAAGCTGTGACCAATTAATAACAATTGATGATTTGACAAAATCCCTCAAAGGGATGAAGTTAGAAAGGTCTCCTGGATGTGACGGACTTCCAGTTGAATTTTATCAAACATTCTGGCACATATTTGGGCCAGTATTAGAAGAAATAGCAACCAGCATTTTTAAGCAATGACATTTCCCTCCATCGATGGCCCAAGCATATGTTCGGCTTATATACAAGAGGGGTGACAGAAATAAAATACAGAATTATAGACCAATCTCTCTACTCTGTGTAGATTATGAGATTATTACTCGCGCACTAACATTAAAACTTGGCGCAGTCCTAGGCGAAGTCATTCATGATGATCAAACCTGCTCTGTGCCAGAAAGATCAATATTAAACAACACTTTGCTTATACGGGACCTTATTCAATTAGTTGAAAAGGATTGTATCCCAGCAGCAATAATAGCACTTGATAACGAGAAGGCGTTTGACAGACTAGAATGGGATTTCTTGTTTAAGTCTTTAGACCATATTGGCTTTGGTTCAAGATTTATTAAATGGGTCAATATGTTATATACTGATATAACAAGTTGCTTTTTAGTAAACAATCAGCTATCCAAACCTGTAGTGTTGGAACGAGGTGTCAGACAGGGTTGCTCACTGTCCCCGCTTCTATTCGGCATAGTTATGGAATCGTTGGGGGCCACATTGAGGCAGCGCAATGACTTTCAAGGAATATGTATACATGGCGTAGAAAGGCCACTAAAGGTTTCTCAATATGCAAATGATACGACTGTGTTTGACGGTAAAAATACGGATTTTAGAATTTTAAATGGAGTATTAACAGATTTTCAAAAGGCATCAGGGTTAAAGTCAATAAAGATAAATCTAAGAGATTATTTTTGGGCGATTGGGCAGAACTGATAATGTGATGGATATTAACTGCTCAGATGATGTCATAAAATTTTTTGGTATTTACTTTAGTAGAGAGCAAAATGTATTACTAAACTTGGAAGAAAGGATATCCAAGCTAAAGTGTGCATTACTAAATTGGAAACGACGTCGCCTAACTGTCTTTGGCAGGACATTTGTCCTTAATAATTTAATTTTATCTGGACTGTGGGATACCGCTTCTGTAGTTCATATGCCCAAATCAGTAGAGTCAAAGATCAACACGTTACTTTTGTCCTTCTTATGGGAGGACAAAGCCCATTTAGTATCACAGTCAATCCTCACCAATGAAAAGCATGCCGGAGGCCTGGATTTGGTTAATGTTTCAGCAAAGTGTGCTTCTTTAAAATTGAAATTCTTGAATAAGTTACTTACTTCAAACTCATCTTGGTCAAGTGTGTCAAGGGCACTTCTCCAAAGGTACGTTGACTCATTTTCAGTAGAATGTTTATTTATGTGCAATAAACTGCCACCTAATCATCAAAAGATTCCAAATGTATATAAAGAACAGCTCGAAGCCTTAAAAATATTTACACGATCAATGCCACAACCCAATTGTTGGGAAGATGCCTTAGAGCAACGTCTTTGGGGCAACGAGTTGATTCGTGATAATGATGATGTATTATATTTGCCCTCTATGGCCAAAAATGGTGTTCAATATTTACGTGACTTGGTAAATCCGAAATCTCGTAAATGGATTGCGATGCAAGATGTAGCAAGAATAACATCAATGAGACATATTGATGCTCAGCGCTTATTTGTTAGAATAAAGAATGCAATACCTGCTGTATGGTTCAAATTGCCGAAAGCACGTGGCAACATTGATATGTTGCAACCAACATCAGTATTTATGTCAGAACATATAAAATACAACATGGCATCTAGGGACTGGTATAGAATTATAATGCAAAGTCGGAGACAGACTCCTATTGTGGTTAGGCATTGGAACAATTTAGGATGCACGCCAAAGAACTGGAAAAATGCGTGGAAAGCAACATATCTACCTTGTCTACCTGGTAATGCACACGACCTGGCATGGCGATTACACCATCGAAGGATATGGGCGGCCATCTTACTTATATGTGTAAAATAACAAGTACAGACCGGTGCTTATTATGTAATACTGAGGAGGAAACGATAGACCATCTATTTACTCAGTGTCGCATAACTACAGGCTTTTGGGTATATATCAATATGCTCCTTGCTAAATTTGGAACCAAATATGTGAATTTAGTGGCTGAAACAATTTTGTTCAAAGATTGCTCAACTATCGGACGAATCATTAATAGCAAGGGGAAAGAAATGTTAATAACCCTGTTATCTGTAGGATTGTGGGCCATCCGGAAGCATCGGTGTTCAGAGGCCAGAGATAAAAGCGGCAACAACCATCAGAGAGCCATACAAGCTATATTTCGATCATTGTTGATAAACTGCATTCATTGTGAATTTTATAGGCTAGTAGAACATGGGAGAGAAAGTAGATTTAAAGACGTATGGTGCAAAACTGGCCTAGTATCAATTGAATACGGATATCTAAAAATATCAGAAGCGGAACTTGTATAAGCTAGCACACTCGCTGCTTGCTGTATACTGATAAATGCTATTTTAATTTAATTTAATTGCCTTTATTTTAAATATTTTAATGCCTTAGGAGACTCTAATCTTGGCGAATATCCTAACCTTGGGATCAGTGTATTTAAATATCAAATGAGCATTATGTCAATATTCTGGAGGTGATCCGATTTTCAAGTTAACAGAGTGTGATATCTTACAATTAGCTTCCTGTTGTAAATATGTACTGTAGGTGTATTTGACCCAGTGTAATTTACAAAAACTTACAATGAAGTAAATTTAGAATGTGAACCCAAAGCGCCATCTAAGTAGTCATAGTTTGTATACTTTTGCTTTGTGCATTATATTATATAAAGGCTCCTACGTCCGTTGGGCATTTAAGAATCGGCTAACTGGCGTCAATGAGTGAATTTTGTTACTTATTGACGAGTCACCTCGCCACTTGTTGGCGAGCTGCACTCGCCATTTGGCCCTACTACTATACGGTGTGCTACGTTAAACTACATACGATCTACTTAGCCTGCCGGTCATGAATCGGCTCAATGGCATCAATGATTAGCAGTAGCTTACTGCTAATTATTGATGAGTCGCTTTACCACTTGATGGTTAGCTATGCTCGCCATTTGGGCCTACTACTACACGGTGTGCAAATGGCAATGTCTTTGTTGAATTATGTTATGTTATCAGCTCTTTATTAATTATGTTTTCTATGTAGTTATGCCACGGTTGTGGTATATGATAATAGAGTATTTTAGCTTGCACTGTTTTGACATGTTAGGTGTTTATTGTTTTTCTATTAATAAAGCCTGCTATTTCAACTGATTTTTATGGGGGGTTTGCAAGCCTTTTTAAAGGAGTTCCTCCGTGAGGTGTATCCGACTGCGTCAGCGTCGGATTTAAAAAAAAGAGTAGTAGTAGTAGTAGTAGTAGTAGTAGTAGTAGTAGTAGTAGTAGTAGTAGTAGTAGTAGTAGCAGCAGTAGTAGTAGTAGTAGTAGTAGTAGTAGAAGCAGCAGCCGCAGCGGCGGCGGCGGCAGCGGCGGCGGCGGCGGCGGTGGTGGTGGTCGTGGTGGTAGTAGTACTAGTAGTAGTAGTAGTAGTAGTAGTAGTAGTAGTAGTAGTAGTAGTAGTAGTAGTAGTAGTAGTAGTAGTAGTAGTAGTAGTAGTAGTAGTAGTAGTAGTAGTAGTAGTAGTAGTGGTGGCGGTGGTGGTGGTGGTGGTGGTGGTAGTAGTATTAGTAGTCGAAGTGAACGCACGCGTTTATTTAGCTCTGCAATTGCTGCCCGAATTTGCTAGTTTCTAGCGCGATTGTGTAGATAAATTTTATACATATATTTCGTATTAGTATTTCCTTTCAAACTTTATGTTTAATTTGTAAATTCTTGTCTTGGTTGTAGCGCATTTCCTGTCTCCATTTTCTAAAGGCACTCCTCTTAGCTGGCGGATTCCGCCATTTAATAGGTCCTCTTACTGTGGTCAATCCAATACTTTTCTCGCCGCGCAAGTATGCTATTTCTATAGTTCGTTGGCTAGCGCATTATATTGTGGCAAGTTCGCTTGAGTGAGTTGATTTAATTCCTTTGTCACTTGTAAGCGCAAGCCTAGTACTTTGACTATATAAATCTTTATAGTCAGTTGGCTGTCCCCGGTCAACTCGAACATACTAACAAATATATGACTGTAATATGTTAGTATGCATTAGGAAACCACTTTAATCGGTTAGGTATTAGTGAACCACTTAGAAAGTGGTTCAAACTAACAAATATACGACTGTACTATCTATTCGTATATTTGTTGGTAGGTGCCAGGGTTTCAAAAGGGGACACTATTTATTTAGTGTTTAGCTCTTTCCCTGACGTCTTGGTATTATATATTTGTATTACCCCTTATATATTGTAGTTGTATGGGTTTCCTCTTTTAATTAAAACACCATTGCAACCTCTTATAAGCGGAACCTGAGTCTTAAAATCACGACAAAGGCTTGGGGTGTTTCGGCAATTGAGGTGTATCATGGGTTGAAGGATGTAGTTGGGGCAGGGCCACGGGTCAAGGTCTCATTAACGTTTCCAAATCTGTATGGAATGTCACCGTAGTTAATGAAAGTGTGAAGGAAAGGTTGCTCGACGAGGTCCGTGTCGTGAAGGGTGAGGTGTGTAATGTGGAGGAAATAGATTCTGATCGTCTGTTAGTCAAGATGCAGGTTCCATTAGAGATCCCAGATGAACGGGCTATCAATGAATTGATCAAGTATGGCAAAGTGGACAAAGTAGAACACGAGACCTATCCATTTGAGCGAACCTTAGAAAATGGCATCAGAAGAATTTGGTTCGAAAAGGTAGAACAACCTCTCTCGAGTAAGGTCACGATAGATGGTCGATTTGTCTTGCCATTATGGTACAGGGGCCAAATCAAAGAGTGTAGAATCTGTTTAAGCACAGAACATCTTGCAACAGATTGCCCAGGGCATGATCAGGATTTTGATAGATTGAATGTCATGTTACAAAGCTAGCAAAGAGCATCTGGTCTCAAGATAAATAAGGACACATATGTTGGCTTATTTTAGGGCCCTTGGAAAGCAAGAACTGATCAGCCAATGGATATCACTTGGACAAGCAATTCAATCAAAATCCTGGGAATCCACTTAGTGAAAAAGTGTTTGCTTCTCGAAATTGGACAGAGGTCATTGTCAAACTGAAGAAGACAATTACAATGTGGCGTCATAGACACCTGGCAATTTTTGGACGAGCTTTAGTTTTAAATAGTTTAATCTTGTCACAGATATGGTATATGTCCTCGATTGTGCATATGCAAAAACATATTGAACAAGAGATTAATAGAATTGTGCTTGACGTTTTGTGGGAAGGAAATAGAGAACTTGTCTCACAAAGAATATGTATAAACGATAAACTTCAAGGAGGTCTAGCTATTCGAGACATCAGGATTAAAGGTAGTTCATTGCGATTGAACTTTTTTAATGATTTGATCCATAGTGGCAATCAATGGGCGCTGATATCCCTAATAGAGCCAGAGATGTTGTTTGGCGATTAATCCTTAGACAGCTATGGGCGGACTCTCATTTTAAGAAAGTAGGAATTACTGAGATTGACAAATATTTATTGCGTTTAATGGCAGAGAAAACACTGGCCCATTTATTTGTGAATTGCACTGTTATCGCTCGGTTTTGCCCATACATCAAACGTGTTTTAATTAGGTTTGATGCATCACAGTTCCAAATTGCGCCTACCGAAATACTGTTTCACGACCTTTCTGGATATAATGATGTTAAAAGAATCGCATTATATTGCCTTGGCTTAGGCAACTGCAGCATTTTGGAAATGCCGTTGCTTTAGAGCCTACGACATACATGACGACCCTAGCACCATCCACTTTACGAAATTAAGACATATTTTTTATTTCTCGCTTGCATATTGTCTACAATGTGAATACCATGCAGTACTGAAGGAAAATAGCCTCCATCGATTTAAAGTCATGTGGTGTAGAGGCGAGATGGTCTCCATTGATTCTGGGCTATTAGTTATTTGAAATATCTCATAAGGTTGAAATATGTAATGAAAAGACGTAAAGAGACAAATTAACAGATGCAATGCAGCTTGGTATTTCCTTAAAATCTTTTCCGGATAAAATGGTAAATGTTTTGGGCGTGATTGGACTGGATTGAAAAACAAGACAGCATTGCTTTCCAGTCCAGTTATGTTCAAAATATGCAACGGATTTCTTGCTAAGTAACATGTTTCTGATCTGTACTGTTCATTGTGTAAGTTATATATGCATGGTTTTCATTAGATTTTGTGTTTTTTATTTTAGTATTTGAGTGTGTGGACGCTGTTGCTGCATGATAGTAACAGCTTCCTATCAAATAGGCTTTAAATTTTCTACAACCTCTAAATTAACCTTGAAAATATCATGATTAGTAATTCAAATAATGTTTGTAGTCAACCACACGTTCCATGGCAATGTTTATTTTTAGTAACATTTGTTCCGGGATAATTTTCAAAGCGTCCATTCAAAGTAAATTGAGTTGGCTTTTTCGTTTTATGTTTGTAATTTAATCTAACCATGTATTCACAGTAGCCAAAATATTTATCCTAGGTTAATTTTAGAAACAGTAGTAGACGGCATTTGCATCAGGTTATTTTGTAAAAAAGTGTTGCATTAAGTGGTCCAAATTAATTTCAACAGTATGAGCGTCATTTTGTTGCTTTCATAGATATGTAATGATATGTTTTATATAATGTTTATAAATATATGTTTAAATTTATAAAATTTATTTCTACATAATACTTACGTATACTGTGTGCTAAATAATTTCTCTACATGTCAGTGTTCTTTGTCAGTAAATACTTTTGGGTAGTAGTAGTAGTAGTAGTAGTAGTAGTAGTAGTAGTAGTAGTAGTACTAGTAGTAGTAGTAGTAGTAGTAGTAGTAGTAGTAGTAGTAGTAGTAGTATAGGTGCTTCAGGATTGGTTGACAATACTCTCAGCGTTGTTATCTGAAGTTGTTGGAAGCCAGCCTTTGAGGTACTTCCAACAATTAATGTATCAGAATCTAGATTACCAACTGCCTTATTATCGGTGAAAACGATCACGCGATAGCCGAACCTGGGCGATTTGAGTTTCAGCATTATAGCTATATCACGAATGGTTTCAATTGAAATATGTGCAAAGGAATCGATAAAATATTTGACAGCTACAGAGAACTGTCTATTAAACTAAAGTAGATAAAAGGCTGAAACATGGATCTAGAGATAAAAATACATGGTCGAGTAATACCGATTTTGGCAGATGAGAGAGAGCATTTTAATGGCTCTCAATAAGAACAATCTGTATAACTTCGACTGCGAGTTTGGATTTAAATTGTCCTTAAGCATCTTACAAAGGAATCAGCCTTTCCGGTGTATTCATCCATCATATGACTTCAGAATCAACTACGTGACGTGTAGGATGACGTCAATATCAATTACTTCATGACTGGTGTAGATAATCATGGCACAATTGCTTAATGATGACGGACTAAGCGTTGTTGTAAATAGAGTACGTCTTTACTATTTAATAAAACTGTGTTGAATATTTTGAAACTAATTTGACTGGACGCTGTTGATGCCATAGGTATAGCAAAATCTGGATTCCTCCATTCAACTTGTCATTGATGGATGTTTTCCTCACAACTCGAAAGCAATACTTGTGAAATTGTGAAGGAAATCGAGGTGATTTGATTTATGCAAAGTATACAAACCTGCATCACATGCCAACGTTACAGCATAAACAGAAATATTTTACATGACCGAAACACCCATATTGTTGCGGATTTGCAATGCACTTAATCAAAGGGTTGGATGACTGGATAGTTAGGCCACGTGACACATTAAATCTTATTATACCCGGCTAGTGGACGTGTTGGTCCTTGTAGTCAGCTTCTTAGAACGTGCCTGCAACGTGTAGAGATATGGATTAATGGCACCATTTACAGGCAGTATTAGCACAACAAGAAAAGCCACAGTATCAGCACTCAGGGACAGACCTATATATACACCCAAGCTAGAAATTAATATTGGCATCCAGCAAATTAGGTCAGTGATAACAATTATGAAAAGCTTACGAGCCATCCTTATCTCAGAGTCATTATCATGAATGCCCGCACGATTGTGTGATTGGTTGATACTGCGAAAGATGATAGCATATGCCACAATTATATAAATACAAGCTACAGTATCAGGAAGAATGAAAACCACAAGAAGATACTGCCATCCAGAAGGTAAGAGTGGAGAAAAGCGATATGGCAAGCATACAGAATTACGACCGTAGAAATCTCCAAAGAATGTATAATCAGAAAATGGCAAAGCACATGCGAGAATCATGAACACCCATCCCAGACCACATACAATACATGCTGCTTTCCTACTAAGAGCCTTTGAAGAAAGCGGATATACAATTTTCCAGAAACGATCTGAAGTGATACAGACTAGCAGAAACAATGACATTTGTGATGATAACGTTGCAAGAAACCCAATAATTTTACATGTAAAACCTTCACGCCAGTTGACGTCGTGGATTATATATTCGCCTCTATAGTGAAGGTCAAACGATGCTAGGACAATAAGATATACGCCTATAAACAAATCAGACACAGCCAAATTGTAGATAAACACGAGGCCCGGCGTATCAATGCCGGACCAAAGTCGCCAAATAATAACAATACAGTTTCCAGAAATGGACAGTGCACCAGTTATCCAAATTGTAATTCTGAGAAAGCTGTTCCCCATTAGATCATTGCAGGTTGAAAATACGCCTGTGTTAGGCAAACAATTATCCGCATTTTTAGCAAAGCAGCAGAATCGAAACGAGCTTGTGAAAAGATGAACGGTTTGTATTTCTGCAAAGACCATTGATGGTACCATTTTCAAAGAATTTCCTTTTAAATTAACGGATTCGAGCTTTGGCAGATCGGCAAAGGTATCAGTTTCTATGTACTCGATAACATTGAAAGACAGATCGAAAGACTTAAGACTGGCTAATCCATGAAAGGCTGATTTTTTGATACTGTTAATTGCAGAGTGGCTAATATTTAAAACACGCAATAGACTAAGACCACGAAATGTGTCTGCGCAGATAATTTTGACATGATTTCCTCTGATGTCCAAATATTTAAGATTACCCAGATTCCTGAAGGTTCCTGGAATAATGTATGTAATTCTGTTACTTCTCAAATACAATTTTAATAAATTGTGCTGCATTTTGAAAATGTTGATGTGTAACAAAGTCAGGTTATTGCTGTTGAGATTCAGGATGGCAAGATATGAAAAATTGAAGAAAGTTAAGCTATTGATTTCTACAGAGCTATGCTCTAAGTTAATCACCCTGGCCTCGGGTGAGATGCTTGTTAAATCTGTTAGGTTACTTGAGCTGCAATTAAATACATATCCATGGCAACGACATTCAGAAGGACAATCCCATATATTTCTATATTTCACGTCACTAGTATCTAGAGGGCAATCCATTATTTTATTATCAGCATCATGGGCAGATAAGCAGTTATGGCTTTTGCCACAGCGCAGTAGTCCAGCACAGACATAGCGATCACACTTCAGTTCATCTTCCCCATCCATGCAATCCCATTTACCATCACACACCTTTATGATAGGTAAGCAATATGATGATGCACATTTGAAGTAACCCCACGGGCAGATGAACTTTTCACAATGGAATAAGTGTGATAAATCTCGACACATTATACTCTCACTATCGGCACGCTCAATATCGGTACGTAAGCAAACCTGGCCGCGTTGAAAGTAGCTTCGAATGGCATTATACTGCGTAAATGGACACCATGTATCGTAGGGTCCTGGGGATGGTGCGCCCAAAGATTTGCCAAAATCTGACCCATCTGGGCAGTCAACTATTCCATCATATGGCAATGAGCGTTCCCGTGAGATACAGTGACCGGAAGAACAAAGGAACGCCATCGGCATCGAGCACAACTTTATCGAGTTACACTTATCCTCTTCTTCATCTGACTGATCAAGGCAGTTGTAGATGCCATCACAGCGCTGGTCATGGTGTAAACACTGCTTGTTTCGGCAAAGTCTCCCCTCGCCAGATAGACAGAGACCCACGTGTTTACAGTTTGCTTCGTCCTCACTATCTAAACAGTCTGTTTGAAAGTCGCAATACTTTGAGATGGGAATTATTGACTTGTCATTACACTCAAAAGACATGTCAGTCTTCCCACACGTCTTTTCGTCTTCTCCTCCAATACAATCCGGATGGCCATCACACACACTATCTGGAGATAGACAGCTTCCATCATCACATGAGAACTGGTAGGGTTTACAATCAGCATGAAGATGTATCTGTTCCTGAGGATACATACATAACACATGCTTCGGCGTAAAGGTAACATAGAGAAGTTGCTGATGTAGCACCATCTTAGAGGACCCATGTTGTCGAATCTGACTACTATCACTAGCATTACCATGACGTGTATTAATATAAATGTCATATATATCAAAATCGTTAACCCATCGAGGCCCTACTGTGTGACATTTGGTAGATAACGTCCAATCTTTTCCTACAATACGTTCTCCTGTTATCTGCCCACTAGTTTGTAGACATCCCATAGCAGTCTGGTTAAGACGAACCCATATTGCACCATATCTCGGTTTATGATCTAAAGCTTGTAAATAGTCAATCACTTGTTCCAGATTATCTTCATTTGCGATGAAAACTGAATCTACCCCACCACACAGAGAGACTGCTTCCTTAATAGTGAAATTAACCTCATGATAAGCTACGAGGCTTCCTTTCAGCACTACACATGCATCATTCAGGTTAGAGAGGTGTCTCTGACATTTCAGTCTTCTCTGTACCTGGGATGGTGTATATGCATAGTATTGTGAGGACTGATGGTTGTTATTAGACTGTTCTGGAATTGGTAGTGGTGTGGATGGTTCAATTGTTGCAATATTAGTATCCAATTCATTATCTGACTCACATATATAATACGCGCGTTGAGTGATCGGTACACGAAAATCGTCGCAATTCGTCTTTAACCAGTTGGTGGAGTAATGTGGGTTTCCTATTGCCATCATAACGCATCTTAATTCCCAGCTGTAAGTAGGTTGTTGTTTAATCACATTACTTTGTTGGATACGTTTAATGTTGTCGATATGTTGTCCATGATACGTAAATCGGGTGTTTTCAAGTGACCCATCTAAATACCAGTCAGTGAATGTAAGAGGATTGCCATCAGGCCATCGATATTCACGCCACTGTGAAATAAGCATATAATCAAGCAGTTAGAAAACACATACACGCACATATATAGGCAATACCATATAGACAAATGCTCTTATTACAGCACTTCATTTGAGTCATCTAACCTAAGTTTGTATTTGTTAATAAGTCACTAACTACAGTGCTGATCAGAAAAACTTTAACATGCTTCCAAAATTAAATAAAATGTATTGCTAAATATTTTGAACGTAATGGACCTTTCCATTTTTAGCTATGCCCCGCCCATCACTAACCAAGCTCCACCCACACCTCGCCGTGTTGGTATTGATCGATCCCCAATTGCCCTAGCTATCAATTTCTTGAAAACTATACAGGGAAGCTGTTGAATTTTTTGTAACTAATTTGACTGGGTGCTGTTACTGCCTATGGCAGCAACAGCGCCCAGTCAAATTAGTTTCAAAATATTCAACAGAATATTTATTAAATAGTAAAAGCAAACAATTTGTACAACAGCGCATAGACCGTCTTCAAGTATGCGTTCGTGACGTACTTATCGACATCATTCATGACGTCATTCATTATGATGTCATTGTGCGCGTCACGCAGTTCATTATGACGTCATATGATGGGTGGTTACTCTGGAAAGGTGAATTGGATTGGAAGATAAGGCTGCCATGTTTCTCATCTAATTAGGTCCAGAATATTCTACAAACCCTGTATTATTAACATATTTTTGTTTTGGAAACATGTTAAATGATTTATGAGCTGTACTGTAGGTCAGATAAGCACTGGCTTACAACATTTCGTAATGGACCGTTACAGTTTATCCATCAATCATATGACGTCATAACCAACTACGTGACGTGTAGGATGACGTCATAATTAACCACGTCTTGAATGACATAGCTAAGTTCGTCACGAACCCTTAATTGATGACGAACTAAGCGTTGTTGTACGAATTGTATTTGTATGTCTTTGAATTACTATTAAAACAACCATTGTGTTGAATATTTTGAAACTAATTTGACTGGGCTCTGTTACTGTCTGAGCATTTGATGATAAGCACACAATGGATGAGTGCACTTTCCGGTATGGATTGACCGGTCATTAATTTATTAATCAGAATTAAACCAAATTATTGGTTTAGACGAAAAAACGGGTGTTGTAAGGTGGTCTTATTTTGGCGATAACTGCGCGGGTATTTAAGCAACAGTACATGACTAAATCTAGGTAGATATATATATATATATATATATATATATATATATATATATATATATATATATATATATATATATATGCTCAGAAATAACTTAACGTGTTAAAAAAATCAAAGGACTTCATGCATATTTTGAACATAATTTGATTGGAAGACAAGACAGCCATATCTTCCCGTCTAATTCACCTTTCCAGAGTATCCATCCATCATCTGACCTCTTATGACGTCATAATCAGCTCAGCGCGTGTATAATGACGTCACAATCATTACGTCACAGGGGGTTCCATATAGACCGTAATAAAATCTCAAACAGTCCGACACGTTGTATGAATTGTATGTTTGTGTAATACTTTGCGATTTAATAGACATGCTGTTGAATAATAATAAGGAAAAATTAGTTACCTCTCAGGAATGTAGAAATTGTTTGAATGTAGCTTTTGTGACCATCTCGGTAACTAATTTTTCCTTATTATGAATCATCCTGGGATCTGGACCAACTTTTTCGGAAATATGCTGTTGAATATTTTCAAACTAATTTGATTGGGCGCTGTTGCTGCCTTAGGCAGCAACAACACCCAGTCAAATTAGTTTCAAAATATTCAACAGCCTACCTGTGTAGCTTTTTGGAAACTGATAGTCAGGGTGTTCAGAGATCGATCGATCCCATCACGAGCGAGGTGTGGGTGGAGCTTAGCTGGAGATGGGTGGGGTATGGCTAATACAGGAAAGGTCCTTTATGTCAAGACAGTTCAACAGAACATTTCTTACTAACATGTTTGTTTTTGTTTTGAAAACATGTTAACTTATTTATGAACTGCACTGTAGGTCAGATAACCACTTGCTTACAATATTTCGTAATAAAGTGGTGTAACGTATGGTGCAGTTTTTAGTTTACGGATACATAAAGATTAATGAGTTTGAAGTAAAGCTATATGCACCGTGTTCTGGTTAACCTCAAACAGTAGTAAGTGCAATGAATTGTGGGAAGTTGGTTGAAGACCGAATGCCTAATTATTCATGGTGTAAGCTACATTTCAACAATTAAGAGCCACCTTACGAACATAAAGCTGGTAGAATAAACACAGATGGACGTTTACTACAAGTCTAATTTCTGTATAAATATAGCGTTTTGGGCTACACAATAGTATGTATGTATGTATGTATGCATTTATATAGCGCCAATTCCAGAATTAACTGCCCAAAGGCGCTTTACAAAAGTTAAAGCTAATTTAAAATAGTGAAATATGCTTTATGGAACAAATGGGTTTTTAGAAGGGTTTTGAAAGCCTCAACATTGTTGCTGTTTTGAATGTTGGATGGAAGGTCGTTCCAAAGTGTTGGTCCAGCTATGGAGAAAGCACGCTCTCCAATGACAAGATTGGAGTTGGGTACTACGCAGAGTAGCTGTTCACTCGATCTTAGTGCTCTCGGTGCTATTCGTCTAGTTATGAGTGATGATAAATACGGTGGGGCTAAGTCACGTAGGCACTTGAACACGAGAAGTGCGACCTTAAATTCGATTCGTTGTTCCACTGGCAGCCAGTGTAGCTCTTTGAGGACTGGTCGAATGTGTTCATGCACTTTTGTTCTGAGACGTTACAACCTGCTTTTTACTATATAATTCAAACCTACCCTAAGCGACCACCTCATTGGTCACCATTGCGTGGTCGCTATAGACCGTCTTAACCCATTGGCCCATGAATTTATTCAAGAAATTTCAAGTTTCTCATGGAAAATGTCCATTTGCAGACCAAGAGAAGACTATCTTTGACAATTTACCATTAGAATGACTGGCTCTGCCGGCTATCCATTTGTCTAGCTATTGCGCCCGCAAACACACACCACCAACCACCTGCACCACCCACCACGACCCTCCTACCAAAACCCACGTAAAGCCATTCTCGATTTTATCTTTAAAGGACTTGAGCTGGAAGATAGCGGGTGGATTAATCCAAGGCTCCTACTACTATTTAAGGAAGTCTTTTTGCGTTGAATGTTCTGGTGAAAAACAGAGATACACAGGCTATATCTAAATGTACTTTATGATATTGGATGTATATTATTATATTGATAACGTCCACCTATCTCTCAAAGTCAAGGAGATATAGGTCTTTAAAGATAGTTGGTGTTAATCTAAGGCATTCATTAAGGAGGATTACATTTTGAGGCTGACGGCATAAAATACATTAATTATACACGCGTTTATATTTTTTGCATCTTTCGTAGCTGGGCTAATATTTTGAGGGGAAATAGCACACTAACGACATAGCCATGTCTCACTGTTTGTGGGACATTTTTATAACTATATAGCCCTCTTTCAAATGACCCGGTATTCGTCTCCAAAGTGAAAAATACACCTATATGCAAATGAGCGCCGGTGACCTCAGTTTGGGGTTTTTCCTACGATTTCCATGTCATATTGGATACAATGCAACCCAACTCCACAATTTTGTTCATACGTACTCATAAATTAATGCTCATTACAAACAGCTACATGCGTAGTATGCATCGTGCTTACACACATGAGCAAATACATGTATTGTACCCCTTATCCCACTCCCCTATCGTTTCTACAGTTTGAAGTAATAAAATATAGTGCATTGTGATTATACATTACTTTTATCCTTTCATGAACTATTGCCTGCTTTTCAAATCATCAATAATTAAGCATGAGTGAACAAATTTATTTAGAATAATTATAACCGCAATAATTAATCATGACTAAGTATAAATTTACGTTTTTGGAAATTCTGATGGGTGGGGGTTTGTGAGTGGGTGTGTCTATTTGAAAAAATAAGAAAATCTATTACGCTGGGGATGGGGTACACAATCATGAATCGTGCAGCGACCATTCAGTCTGCGGAGAGAGCAGTTGGTATGGCCATGGGCATATCTCATGTTGTGAGAGATATTCATGAGGGATGCGCGAGACTCCATAGTGAGTTTTCAATTCCCGAACTCAATGGTGTTCTCGTCATGAGGATATCCATTGAATAAGATGTAAACACCGTGTTCTCGTCATGAGGATATTTATTGAATACCATGTAAACACCGTGTTCTCGTCTTGAGGATATTTATTGAATACCATGTAAACACCGTGTTCTCGCTATGAGGATATTTATTGAATACCATGTAAACACCGTGTTCTCTTCATGAGGATATTTATTGAATACAGTGTGGGAAATCTATCGAATACCATGTAACAACCGTGTTCTCATCATGAGGATATCTATTGAATACCATGTAAACACTGTGTTCTCCTCATGAGGATATTTATTGAAGATCGTGTAAACACTGTGTTCTCCGCATGAGGATATTTATTGAATACCGTGTAAACACCGTGTTCTCCTCATGAGGCTATTTATTGAATACTGTGTAAACACCGTGTTCTCCTCATGAGGATATTTATTGAATACTGTGTAAATACCATGTTCTCATCATGAGGATATTTATTGAATACCGTGTAAACTCCGTGTTCTCCTCATGAGGATATTTATTGAATACTGTGCAAACACCGTATTCCCGTCATGAGGATATCTATTGAATACCATGTAAACACCCTGTTCTCCTCATGAGAATAGTTATTGAATACTGTGTAAACACCGTGTTCTCGCCATGAGGATATCTATTGAATACCATGTAATCACTGTGTTCTCGTCATGGGGATATTTATTAAACACTGTGTAAACACCGTGTTCTCGTCATGAGGATATTTATTGAATACCGTGTAAACACCGTGTTCTCATCATGAGGATATCTGTTGAATACTGCGTAAACACTGTGTTCTCGTCATGAGGAAATCTATCGAATACCGTGTAACAACCGTGTTCTCATCATAAGGATATCTATTGAATACCATGTAAACACTGTGTTCTCCTCATGAGGATATTTATTGAATACCGTGTAAACACCGTGTTCTCCTCATGAGGCTATTTATTGAATACTGTGTAAATACCATGTTCTCATCATGAGGATATTTATTGAATACCGTGTAAACACCATGTACTCATCATGAGGATATCTATTGAATACTGTGTAAACACTGTGTTCTCGTCATGAGGATATTTATTGAATACCGTGTAAACACCGTGTTCTCATCATGAGGATATTTATTGATTACTGTGTAAACACTGTGTACTCATTATGAGGATAACTGTTGAATAATGTGTAAACACCGTGTTCTCATCATGAGGATATTTATTGAATACCGTGTAAACACCATGTACTCATCATGAGGATATCTATTGAATACTGTGTAAACACTGTGTTCTCGTCATGAGGATATTTATTGAATACCGTGTAAACACCGTGTTCTCATCATGAGGATATTTATTGATTACTGTGTAAACACTGTGTACTCATTATGAGGATAACTGTTGAATAATGTGTAAACACCGTGTTCTCATCATGAGGATATTTATTGATTACTGTGTAAACACTGTGTTCTCGTCATGAGGAAATCTATCGAATACCGTGTAACAACCGTGTTCTCATCATGAGGATATCTATTGAATACCATGTAAACACTGTGTTCTCATCATGAGGATATCTATCGAATACCGTGTATCAACCGTGTTCTCCTCATGAGGATCTTTATTGAATATCGTGTAAACACCGTGTTCTCCGCATGAGGATATTTATTGAATACCGTGTAAACACCATGTACTCATCATGAGGATATCTATTGAATACTGTGTAACCACCGTGTTCTCCTCATGAGGATATTTATTGAATACTGTGTAAATACCATGTTCTCATCATGAGGATATTTATTGAATACCGTGCAAACACCGTATTCCCGTCATGAGGATATCTATTGAATACCATGTAAACACCCTGTTCTCCTCATGAGAATAGTTATTGAATACTGTGTAAACACCGTGTTCTCGCCATGAGGATATCTATTGAATACCATGTAATCACTGTGTTCTCGTCATGGGGATATTTATTGAGCACTGTGTAAACACCGTGTTCTCGTCATGAGGATATTTATTGAATACCGTGTAAACACCGTGTTCTCATCATGAGGATATCTGTTGAATACTGCGTAAACACTGTGTTCTCATCATGAGGAAATCTATCGAATACCGTGTAACAACCGTGTTCTCATCATGAGGATATCTATTGAATACCATGTAAACACTGTGTTCTCATCATGAGGATATCTATCGAATACCGTGTAACAACCGTGTTCTCCTCATGAGGATATTTATTGAATATCGTGTAAACACCGTGTTCTCCGCATGAGGATCTTTATTGAATACCGTGTAAACACCATGTTCTCCTCATGATGATATCTATTGAATACTGTGTAAACACTCTGTTCTCGTCATGATGATATCTATCGAATATCGTGTAACCACCGTGTTCTCATCATGAGGATATCTATTGAATACCACGTAAACACTATGTTCTCGTCATGAGAATATCTATCGAACATCGTGTGACCACCGTGTTCTCATCATGAGGATATCTGTTGAATACTGTGTAAACACCGTGTCCTCATCATGAGAATATTTATTGAATACTGTGTAAACACCGTGTTCTCGCCATGAGGATATCTATTGAATACCATGTAATCACTGTGTTCTCGTCATCGGGATATATATTGAACACTGTGTAAACACCGTGTTCTCGTCATGAGGGTATTTATTGAATACCATGTAAACACTGTGTTCTTCTTCTTCTTCTTTTCGTTCGCTGATCATACCGCCAGTCCTGTAAGTGACTATCGACATGATCATAAGCGTAAACACCATGCTCTCATCATGAGGATGTCTGTTGAATACTGTGTAAACACCGTGTCCTCATCCTGAGAATATCTATTGAATACTGTGTAAACACCGTGTTCTCGCCATGAGGATATAAGGAGTCAACATGCGCTCATTTGCATATAGGTGTATTTTGCAATTTGGAGACAAATACCGGGTCATTTGAAAGAGGGTATATAGTTAGAAAAATGTTCCACAAACAGTGAGACCTGGCTATGTCGCTAGTGTAGTATGCGCCCTAAAATATTAAGCCAGCTACAATGGACGCGAAAAAAGAATAAACGGGTGTAAAATTAATGTATTTTATTCCGTCAGCCCTCAAAATTTAACCCTCCTTAACGAACATAGCGTAATAGAAGCCTTAGATTAACCCCCACGATCCTTAAAGACCTATATCTCCTTAAGTACTAGAGATAGATGGTCGTTATCTGTATAATGATATACATCCACTTAGATGTGCTATATACAGTAATGCTTTATTTCCGCTGTCGTTACTGTGTATATAGTTCTTCCCGTACTCGCAATTAATGTATTACTCTCCTGCTTTTCGGACCATCCACGATAATGCGATGCCGCAGACGACGATGATGACGACAACGACGACGACGACGACGACGACGACGACGACGACGACGACGTCGACGACGACGACGACGACGACGACGACGACGATGACGACAGGAGAGGGGATGATGGGGATGCAATAAAGGCTCGCTAAACCGATAATCTCCTCAAACTTTTCATTCCAAGTTATGAGGAGGTTAAAAGTTCAGATTTACCTAAATACACAGGAGTGGAGCCATTTTGAATGTGTGGGGTGGGAGGGGTTGGAGGTGACTGGGTCTCATTTCTCGTTTCTGTTTCGTTTTGTTTCGTGTAAGAAACGAGAAGAGAAGACCTGGTGAAAGCATGGTGGGAGTTGAGAGGAAGGGTTGGGGTGGGTAAATGGGGGTAAATGACGACGGTCTGGAATAATCATGAATATGGTCTGTTAATTCAATTATTCGTATTGTTTAATCTATTATATTAATGGCTAACTGCTATCCGACAATGAAAGTGTTTGAAGGAGCTGTTCTTTTCTTTCCTATTCTCTCTCTCTCTCTCTCTCTCTCTCTCTCTCTCTCTCTCTCTCTCTCTCTCTCTCTCACCTCTTAATTTATTGTTTCTCTCTCGCCTCGTTTTAGTATTCTCAATCATTGGCTGCTTATAATAATTATGTAGGGAGAGGGCAAATCTAAGTTGTAAGAACTTATGCCCGATCCCATTGTGCAATTGTTACAATAAAATATGTATAAATCAAAATCCAATATCGTAGAGTACGTATATATATATATACAGCCTGTGCATCTCTGAGTTTCAACAGAATATTCAGCGCGAAAAACCTTCCTTAAATAGTAGTAGGAGCCTTGAATTAACCCACCCACTCTCTTCCAACTCAGGTCTTTTAAACAGCAACAAGCGGAAATAAAATCGAGAATGACGTCACGCGGGTGGTGGTGGTGGTTGTGCTGGGTCATGTAGGTGGTTGGAGGTGGTTGTTTACGGGCGCAATGGCTAGACAAATGGATGGCCGGCAGAGCCAGTCATTCTAATGGTAAAATTAAAAAAATGTTCTACTCTTGGTCTGCAAATGGACATGTTCTATCAGAAAATTCAGATTTTCTTGAGGAAATTCGTGAGTTAAAGTCTTTAGAATGTCTATCGCGACCACGTAATGGCGACACATGAGGTGTTCGCTTAGGGCAGGTTTGACTGAATTATATAGTAAAAAACCTGGTTATAACGTCTCACTATTGTGTAGCCCAAAAGGATATATTTAAATGGAAATTGGACATGTAGTAATGTGTTTATTCTACCAGCTTTATGTTCGTAAGGTGGCTCTTAATTGTTGAAATGTAGCTTACACCAAGAATAATTAGGCATTCGGTCTTCAACCAACTTCCCACAATTCATTGCACTTACTACTGTTTGAGGTTAACCAGAACAACGTACATATAGCTTTACTTCAAACTCATTAATCTGTATGCATCCGTAAACTAAAAACTGCACCATACGTTACACCACTTTACTTCTGAAATCTTTTTGAGTCGCATATGGTATACTACACATGGTCAAGGGGTCAAAGCCAACCCAGCACGGGTTATGGACATGGCCTCATTTGCATAACTAACCGATTAAACGATGTTGACCCATACTAGCCTTACTGCTCTACTGCTGCACATTCTGAATGAACTATATCAAAGCCAACCCAACACGCGTTATGGACTCATTTGCATAAGTAAGAGAGCAATAGCTGTTGGGAACCCTTTCTGCTGAACATTCTGAATGAACTACAATATGGACTCGCGTGACCACATTGACTACATTTGCATAATTAACGGAAAACAATAGCTCAAACCCCACCCCCTGCCCCACCCCTCACCCACCCCACCCCACCACCACCACCCCAACACGGATTCAATTACGGACTTATGTGACCTCATTGACCACATTTGCATAATTAACGAAAAACGATAGCTCCCCCATCCACCCCCAACCCGTGTTCAAATACGAACTCACGTGACCTCGTTCATCTCATTTGCATAATCGCATACATCATTGTCACGCATGAGTGATTTAGAACAATAGCAAGCAGCCCCACATTGCTACTATTCTCGACCGCGGGATGGACGTTCATATACGAATAGCACATGCGCATCATGGTACTGGTAACATTTGCCAAGTTTGAAAAGTATCGCAGCTAAATGTGGGAGGAAGATGAGTTGACAAGCAGGGGGCATATGGACGAATGTACAAACGGATAGAGAGAAGGAGAGACGAACGGACATGCTGATCGCTCTCTACACCCCACTATCCACCCCACCCACATATAAAAGGAGGGTTGTATGTGATAAAATGCAAAGATATGTTTATGCATAAATGCACTTACCGTGTCTACATCTGTAAGGCCTATGACAATTCTGCTTTCTTGACCTATGAAGCCTCTGTAATAATAATAAATAAGATGTAGGCATTATTGTGTATGTAGGCGCTGTAATAAAGGTAAATAGGCGTATGCATTATTGGGTATGTAGGCGCTGTAATAAATATAAACAGACGTAGACATTATAGTGTATGTAGGCGCGGTAATAAAGATAAATAGGTGTAAGCATTATAGTGTATGTACGCGTTGTAATAAAGATACAGATATGTAGACATTATAGCGTATGTAGGCGCTGTAATAAAGAGGAATATATGTAGGCATTATTGTGTATGTAGGCGCTGTAATAAAGATAAATAGGTGTAGGCATTATTGTGTATGTAGGCGCTGTAATAAATATAAATATATGTAGGCATTATTAATCTGCGATGCAATCACAGATTGTTAAAGTCACTCATGATCTTTCTTCTTTCTTTATTTCTTTCTTTATTATTCTTCATCAAAAACCTTTCACCGCATCCCCTCATACAGTTTTCATCTGATCAACTCCACATTCTGTCAACTTCTGGTACTCAGCGTGCAATCGTGTGCTTGTGCTTTTATTTTGGATCCGTCCAACAGTTTTCGAGCTACCTACCTTTGAGTAGGCAAAAAAGCCCATAGGAAATGTATGGCGATTTTCAATATTGATCAATGAACTGCTACTACACTCATAGTTGTAATCAGATCACTACCATTCGTGGTCAAGATGTTACCATTTGAGTCCTGGGGTGCTGATTAAGTTTTAATTTTTGGCAGAAATTAACTCTCCTCCATCAGAGAAGGTCAATTGACATATTATAAGATAGTCTATGACATCCTCTCACGTTTACACCACCCCTGAATCCCAGGCCCAGTTGGAAGGACACCCCTTGGTTATCAAAATTACAATTCTATATTGATATTTGAACTACGACTCCACCTAGAGTTTTGATCGGATCATTACCATACTTGGCCAGGATGTTACACTAGGAGTTCTGAATGTATTGATTCGTCTGCAAGGCACATAGCCAAGTTGAATGGTACTCCCTGTGCATAAGAATTACCAGTTTTCGTTGTTGACAGAAATGAATTCCCCTGTGACATTCTCTTACGTTTTTATCACCCCCTGGGTCCCAGGCCCAGGTGGAAGGGCGCCCATTTGGCTTCAAAATTACAAGTTTTCGTTTTTGGCAGAGATTACCTCCATTTACATATACAAACTGATTGAAATCGTTAGATTCAATGACATGCTTGGTCGTTGGACCCCTCCCCCACTACACCCACCTGGCTTTGCAAATTTCTCGGTTATTTAAGACATTTGGGCTTTTTCTTTGATTTTCATGAAAGCTTTGCGAAAGGTATATCATGTAAAGCGGATCCAATGGTGATTGTTTTGGAGAGGTCCGACCTCAAGGTCAAGGTCACCCAGTAGATTCGCAAGATACCACTTATCGTTTATGGCATAGATTACCTTCCTTTGATTGAGAGTCGTAGATTGAATGATGTTATACTTTGAACCCAAGGCATCCAACACAAAATTTATAGATTTCTCGGTTATTTGACACTTCGGGAACTTTTCCTTGATTTTTATTAAGACTTTACCAGAGGTATATCACGCATCCCGGATCCAATGGTGGTGGTTTTGAAGTGATCCAACCTCAAGGTCAACGTCAACCAGGGGAGATGCAAGATATCCGTTTTCGTTTTTGGCATAGATTACCTCACTTTACCCATACAAGATGATTGATAGACTTAGATTCAATGAAATATTAAATTGTGAACCCAAGGCATCCATCCTACCGATGGTTTGCTGGTCAAGATTTTGTACCTTGGTGAACGCATCCGCATGGCCATGAACTACAAGGTCGATCAGCAGGATGAGGACTACGGTATCCGGAGACCACACGTTGATGGTCGTCAGTGTGGTATCTTGACATCGTCCAAGACATGCAGTGGAATCATTGTATCAGCTCCCTCATGACTATGGGCGGCCATATCGGCTGAAAGTTTGTAAGGGTGGTTATCTTATGCTGTGGTGGCATAGACAACTACTAGCATCTGAGAATAATCCTTAAGTATTCAGCCGGGGCTTCATCTAGATATTTTTGTCCTGGATGATGTGAGCAATTCTTTCAGTGGGATCTTTGCATTGACCATCTCATCATAGACAATAAATTCCTTCTCCTTGGCTGCAGCTGATGTAGACCTCTTTGATCCGGTCAGATCCTTAAGTGCGTTCTCAATATACCGATCAAAGGTAATTCTCCCTTCCCCATAGTGCTTCATCATCCTACAGAAACGCGTGACGAAAGCTTCTTTTAGGTGGAGCATTTGTGTCATGTTACATACTTTTTTAATACTTTGCACCACTGCCGTGGTATCAACGATGAGGACGTGTTCGCTTTCCTCATCAATCATTGTAGATTGAGGGTGCTCTATGGATTCGGTAGGAGGTGCATCTTCAATAGCATGCATGATGTTGGCCTTGCCAATTGGGATGAGGTGGGAGCCATAACAGCAAACATTGACCTCGGAGTGACAGCCATCTCATTATTACCAATTATTGAGGGAAGATGAAACATCATTTCCGAGGTGCGACTGCTGGATGGCAATGACCCGTACAAAAAGCTGCATGTTTTCACGGAGCTTGTTGATAGCTGTGTCACCCAATTGTACACGAGTCTTGACTATTCAGTTGCTATAGGTCCTCAACTTCAACTTGGTAATCTCATTCCAGACTGACGTAGTTGAGCCCTGTAGGATATTGCTCTTGCCCTTTACTGTCTCTGTCAAGTATATCGTCTTTGACAAAGTCGGGAAACAACAAGAAAGGTACAATTTTCCTGAGAGGGCTGCCCGTAGTGAACGGATTTCCCACGCAGTGCATCTGGATGCAGTTCCTGAGTTTGAGAGCATTCTCTGTCGAACTGATAGCCACATTCCCAGCAAGCTGATAGTGTTCCTCCTTGTTGGACAAGTCTGATGAATAGTGGAAGCCATTACGCCATTCTTCTATAATGTGGGAAAGATATGGCATGGTCACAAAGAAGCACCATCAAGCTGGGAGTTGTGGCGTGCTCCTATAATCTAGCTACTTGGAAGCCCTTGACCTTGCAAATGCGCCTCTCCAAGGTTTGGTCGAAAATAAGGTGCGTAAATGTGACATCAGGGGTTTTCACAGAAAAATCACCTGCTTTTAAAGCTTCCCAAGTGTTTGGATCATCCGTCTTGAGCTGCTTAATTTGAGCAAGATGCACGGGCATAAGCCGTGCATAATGGAATAGGTCATGTGCGAAGAAATACTTTGCTTGTCTAGTGATGCAAGGTAGCACCACAAGCCCCCCCCCCCCGCCCCCACCCCACTCCCCCACCTCTCCACCCCCACCCGCCAGTCACCATGTCGACATGTGCCGATGATGTGAAGTATGCATTCCACTTGTTGATCTCCTGCTTTCTTGGCATCCATATTGATATCCTTCTTCAGCGTCTTCGCAATGGGCCTGTTAAGTGATGACGTATTTCCGGGTTCAGTTCGATTGTTTATACACAAAACAATGTTTTTGTTTAGCACCAAATGATGACGTCATAAACACGCACTTATGATGTAATAAAGCAAAATACACGCTTCCAGGGTGCGAACCACTCGCAGAGACGTAATATTAACAAACCCATAGACTCACATATTTCTGTGGCATCTGCCATATTGGAATTGAAGCTTGTCTTGAGGTTGAGGTATCTGATCAAGAAGAGCATCAAACCACATGTGGACACATGCAAGAGCATTCATTACGCGGTACTCTGTTGCAGATGCCTCTTAGGGCAGCAGGAGAGTATACACCGATCTCAATGGCCAGAGTATCTAGGCCACTTCCCTCTACATACTGGCCAAGTACATCTAGTGCTGCGAAAAAAATGTGAGGTGCACCTGCTCTCAAAACCTAGCTGTTTTTTTACAGGCTGTTAGATTTTCAGTGCCCGCTCATACAGATCCAAATCATGTGTGATAAGTGTACTTCTCTCTGAACCCACCACATGGGCTGAAATATGTTAAGACATTCTATTCGAAGCCTACCTGTAGCTGTTTCGCCGGGGTCAACACCACACCATCATGTGACATCGGTGGGGTATGCTTCACAGTCGGCTCTAAGACATGAAAGCTGAGATCAGCCTCCAAAGTGTTAACATCCTCAACTTTGTCCAGTGACTGCTCTATCAGGGGTGGAGGAAGAACTTCTTCCGGAAGTCATAGCGGAACAATAGTTTGTCCCCATCCCTCTCTCTACTCAGACGTTCTTTCAAGCCATCCTTTAGGTCAGTGAGCAGCTCTACACCATCTCCACCGACTGGATGGAGGGAGAATGTCTTGGACTCTGCTCCATAATGGAGGACAAACGACGTGCCATCGCTTTCCTTAACCTTGGCAGCACCAACGTCGTACACGTCCAGGAGATCAGCTAGACAATTCGAGTGAGCAAATATGGGCTCCATTGTTTATACATATATAAGGGTTTAAAGTGAGTATATAGCAATGCTGATTTTCCGATTGCTACTCCAAAACGTGGAGAATGTCATCAGACATCTCTTGTTGGTAGACATGTGGTTCAGTATCGCATAGAATGGGTTCTTTTCAAGGTAGCTCAGCATTCCACCACGTACGTACACGCCGATGTGTTACATCCGCCGCCGGGAAGTACCTACCACAGCTCACTGACTGAAGTAGGGTAGACGTGATAGAATATCTGCCAGAGCCCCCAGCAAACTGTGGAAAGCGATCAGACCCAACATGTTCACCCACGTAAATCACCTAATTGACAGCTCCACCACTAGTCTATATGCCAGCATGGATGGTCTGTCGGATACCCAATCAGAGTTTACGCGGCTACTATTTATTGACCTATCATCATGATATCATATCAAACCTATCAGGCATTCGCCGAGATATTGAAAAAGGAGATAGAGGAGCAGCCACACACATTCGGGATGGTTGATATAGCGGTACAGGGAGTGTGTTGACGACAAGAAGGCGAGAAGTGGGTGAAGTGGTATGAACAGAATGCCAGAGAGGCAAGGAGACGAAAGGACTACAACTCTGTCCAAGAATAGGAAAGCCACAACCAGCAGGAGGAGTGCGTTGTAGGGTCAAACTTGTATGATTACTTGGATGACGAGTGTGATGAGTCTGTAGAAATCTTGCAGTGGAAAGAGAAGAAGTATAAATCCAAGAAATTCCACCAACGGCGGGCGTACTATCAGAGTGACAATATGAATTGTCAGATGTCACGGCTGCGAAAGCAACTTGATCCTGACATTATGCAGATCCTACAGGTGATGGCACACGTTTAAGAACTAGGTATACCATGGCTAAATCGGAGTGGTGAAAGCAGCCTGAACTCTATCCTGACCTGGCAGCTGAGGAGCGTGGTACAGTTCACAGCTGGCGACTCCAGCAGATTGACACCATCAGACAGAATCTCGTCCACGAGACAGAAAAATACCACAGAACACGCAGGTGTTATAAAAGAGCCTACAACAGTCTAGCATGCACAACTACAGCTGCGGGTGTGATTGGAGCCAGTGTTGGTGTGGCCGCAGTTGCCACCCTCGCTACAGGGGTGGGTGCAATCGTCGGTATCCCGCTGGGTGGTATGATCCTTGCCACTACTGTCCTGGCCACCGCTTTGGCGGTTGGACAGCATCAGATCACGAGGAAGCAGGAGAAGCATGCTAAGTATGTAACCCTGGCACAGAGCAGCCTACGGGCTATCGACGAGTCTGTCAGCAAAGCTCTCGAGGATGGGAATGTCAGTGATGAAGAGTACCACCATATATTGAAGCTCCAAACCCTGTACCACACAGAGAAACCCAAAGTGCGCCAGCAATAACTCAAAGGCTCCAGCGGGCGGGTGGACATGGAGGAGTTAAAAAACAAGATGCTGTGGCGGAGCTGCATCGAAGATCTCTAATGGTGCCAAATAGTATGTTGCGCCCGTGGCTGGAACAGCGACTTTAAGATGACTACTACAGATGGCATTCCCGACGAACCTCACGCAATCGACCAGAGCCAACCGCCCCTCCTGGGTACACTCTGGACCCGTTCGAGAGCTGGACTACGTGGTCTCCTGAATGACATACTGGACCTAACACCTATTTCGATCACAGTCGACGGGTGGTCCTGCATCAGCTTCTCCATCAATCCACGTCCACTGACCAACATTGCAATCACCATCAAGGATGCGAAGAAAGCTTTTACCTGGATGGCAGGCCTGCATCTCTCGTTCTGGAACCAACAACTAAACTGTGCCATGTGGCGTGCCACATCAGAATGTGGCATTGGCGGGGGTTTGCTGCATTCCTATTCTGGTACCCCCGCAGATGTGCTCATTGCCAGCTGTCTCAAATTCCATGTGTACTATATGGTGAGACGAATCCTCCATGAGCTGGGCGAAAGCCTGCCTGATATGAATTATGTCAACCCACAGCCCGCGGGAACAGCCAGCTACAGCCTCTCAGCAGCCAGTAGACTCCAGCAAGAGTTCAATGCTCACTCAGACGTTCGATGGCATGGTGGTTACAATCAAGGGCCTGGGCATTATGTATGGTGATCCGCGAAGAGACTACTCAGGCTTCCCTATCAGACACCATGGAAAATCGGCCATCGGAAGACAGACTCAGAGCCCAGAGCGAGGGTGCAGAATATGCACATAACCGGCATCAGGCAAGACCACCCAGATGCCTGGAAATACTTTTTCCCAAACTCAACCTCAAGGCTTACACCAGCGGGGATCGTTCAAATCAACCAGTCCTTGAGAAGCATTGTGTTATTGTCTTCTGGTGGTCCAGACTAAGCTGCACCACTCTATAGACGGGGTGAGCGGCAAAGAGGTGCAGGCTATGTTCAGCAGTCTCGTCGAGGATATGACCATCATCGCAGACCCTAGCAGCCTCATGCCATATTCCAACAGGCATTACAGAAGGCCCGCCGCCAGCTGGACTTTGCCATATCTCCACACCTTGGCTTATTCCGAGCAACCTGCTCGCAAATATCGAGAACCTGGTGGTCATGGGTTATAACAACATGATAGTCGAGGGGAAATTCCCCGGGTATCCACATTGGGTTTAGCACTGGCATCAACTCGGCCACGCATGTCGTCCCGACGGCAATGACACCTAGGTTCCGACACACAGTGCTGGATGACAAACGGTGACACCCACCACCCGCCCGGCAGTGCTAGCAGTACGATAGTCCTATGAGTGGTGTCAGGTCTGGCTATCGCTGTGCTTGTCACCAGTCTTCTCCACTGCTAGTAGATCCAGCTCTTCGAGCAATAGATCATCCTGACTCTCCGGTGCGGGAGTCATGGCAAATGAGATTGCCTGAACTAGGATGTCCTGCTCGACAGCCCCCAAACACACTGTCAGCATACACACTCATAGCACTGGATGGTTAGGTGGTACAGTCTTTTTCCAGCGTGTAGTTGTGTAGAGTCTTATTCAAGTCAGAGGCGGGGGATGCCATGGATGCCTGCAACTGATGGAACATGTCCGACAGATACTCCCGATCATTGTAGAATCCCTTAGTATGCAGTAGCTGCTCGACGATGATGCCGCCCATAATGAGTTATTGGGCGAAACAGATCTGCCCCTTACCAAATACTAGTTATAGCTTCACAGCTGCCAGCTCCTCTGCTACCTCGGCAGTAGAGAGCTGGGCGAGCTCACCGGGTGACTTCTTTTTGTAGCCCTTCAATTCGGTGCAGAAGACGTCATATTACTTAGTGCATAGGTCCATGGTTTAAGCCGCTATGTCTCATGCTATGGATATTCCCAAGTGCCAATCTAAGCAGCTGACAGATGCAGACTGGTTAGAGCTGCTTAGCGTTCTCGAGGTAGAATGTACACGTTTAAACGCATTGTATACTCAGGGCTTAAACAATGATGTCAACTGTACAGATTGTAAAGCAACTCCCAGAGAGCCAGGCGAGTCTCCATAAGCAATACCCAGCAGCTACTAACACAGGCTAAGCCCCAGTAGCGTAGCAGCAAATGTGGCCATGGTAAAGATGACGGGTGGTAATGAGGTTATCATGCTACAGTGGCGAGTACGGTTGTTGACCACTGTCTAAGAATAGCACATCGCATCCCAAAGATCGCCATCAGTGGCACTTCCCATACTGTTGCCACCAAGATTATGGGCGAACGCATCCCTCTAATGGAAGCTGCAGTTCTAGGGCTAGCGACTAGCGACGAGTGCTATGGCCGAGATCATCGTGACCTATGTCTAGCTTTAAGATGCTATACATAATGGAAGCTTGGCAGGTCCTTGATACAACTGCCACCTGTTCCTGCTGGATACGACTAGGTTTAAGTCACTATATATATACCCCGCCCCCCCCCCACCCCCAACAATGTCTCTATCACTTATAGACCTAGAAAGCAAGGAGACTGGGGAATTGGCCCACTTAGGTGAGGCATGCCTCGGCTCATAG
Source organism: Chaetoderma sp. LZ-2023a (assembly GCA_034401795.1). Taxonomy (NCBI): domain Eukaryota; kingdom Metazoa; phylum Mollusca; class Caudofoveata; order Chaetodermatida; family Chaetodermatidae; genus Chaetoderma; species Chaetoderma sp. LZ-2023a. Next base: position 77,978 of record JAVVLW010003841.1, read on the forward strand.
GACACTGTTGCCCCCATCTCCTTCATGGACTTCGATGAGAATGTTAAACGACAGGAAATCCGTGGTACGGTACCGATCAGAGACCTTATCGGAAATGTACAATCTATAGGATCCTCAGCCCTTAACAAAGCCACCACTGCATACAAAGGCATGCCACTCGAGGACAGGCTAATTGTCAACGGTGCCCTTGGGACGAGTGATGAAGGAGCCATCAAGCTGTTGGCTGAATCTCAAGCGCATTCACAACCTGTTCAAGAGCAGAAGCTCCTTACGACTGGATGGAAATAATCTAAAGATTGCTAGGATCACGGTCAGTATGTCAGCGTCGATGGTGAAAAAGAGGCTGCCTCTAAGCTTCAACTCCCCGAGGTGAAGAGGTCAGGGTTGTTCGGCCTGCCGTTTAAGACCCCTTAAACAGACATGGCTAGCCGTGCTTGCCTCATATGGATACTCGATGTTCTGACCACTGCTACTGACACAGGCCCTCTGTGTTACCTTCTTAGCTGTTGTTGGGAGTTCATGTTCGACACCTCCATCACATCATTTGTCTCGGCTGGCGGTACAACGATGTCGGTCCTGCAGGCAATAGAGCTCATACAGGATATGCTTCCATTTAAACTCCCAGATATAGATGAGGCTACAGCCAAACAGGTGCTGGCCATCCTTCACGCACACGTGCAACATGTCAGTACCATACAGCAGCAGACCGGCTGATGCCGGGCAGGTGGTATTGATCATCGCCCACTCGGGACATGGAAAAAACATCTTACTGCGTACCTTGCTGGCAGAACATCTGCGTGAGCGCTACATACTCCTGATGTCCGACTCTGCCTAGTCATCGATGACTCTGCAATGGACCAGAAGATGGTTTCCTACCTCAGCGACATCACCAGGCACATCCACCACACCAAGGTCACTGTCTTCATCCTCTTTCAGAAGTACACCCAGGAGATCGCGCCATATATCCACCACATCGCTCGGTTGCTGTACTTCAGCTCCAAGTGTGGTCGCTCCCTGCTGAAGACCATATATGACAGCCGGACCCTTAATGAGACCAAATGGGACTGTGTCGTCCGCTAACTCCTTCTGCATAGGAATGACGGCGTTCATCCACCGACAGGGCTCCTCCGCCACCATAAGAAAAACGGCCATACCTGTCGGTGTTCTCTCCCATTAGAACACAACCGTCCCCCGATCCTCGTACTCTTCCTGTCGTCGCGCTGGGTTCGCCAAGTCCTTGCGAACATTGCGGGACAAGACCGCGGAGTAGTTTCCAGTTCGTACATGCTGTCATTTTGATGCGTGTGTACCTCATCAATTTACATTTCTTCTTCTCGTCGAGCGTTTTGTCGTGGCCTCTTTACTGTTTTTCGTTGTGGCATAGGCGCCGACTTTGGGCAGTTGGCCTGGTAGTGGCCCTCCCGGTCACAACGAAAACACTTGACTGCTGGGCGGTCATCTCGATTGGCGAAGCAATCCCTCGCGAGATGGCCTTCCCGTCCACATGTAAAACAGACCATCGGTGGCCGTTGTGGTCGTGGTTGGGGCTTCCGGGTTACCGTTTGTCGGGGTGGCTGCATAGGTTGTCGGCAGTCACTTTTGTAATGGCCTACTCGGCCACAATTAAAGCAAGTGATTGTTTTCTTAACTGCCGGCTTCGGTGCGGCAGCGGTTTTACATGCGGGTGGTGGTGCCTGTCGCTGTGGTTCCACTCGTGGCTTCCGTGTTGGCGTTCCTGGCCTGCTCTGTAATCCCTCTATTACAGTACACAATCGTTCTATGAGCTTGGTTTGCTGAGATATCTGTCGCTTCATCGAACTTATTACGGCCCACACATCCTTGCCTTCTTCCTCCTCTAGAACGTTTACCTCTATGTTTTCTTCTTGCCCTCGGGGAGAGATGTGCATGGCCTGCAACAGGTCGTTGCATCCCTCCTCTTCTTCCGTGAGTTCCATTGCTCTCTGTAAGGTAGTAATCTTTTTGCGTACTATTCGCCTTCCCATACCGCGATCTCCCAGCGCTGTACTGTATGCTGCTAAGACTGTCCTGTGGTTGTCGTTATTCTCGGTGGGGTAGGCCCTCACAGCCATCTCTTTGTACCGTTGGTTAAACGATAAAAATGTTTCATTCCGTCGCTTCCTCACGCCCTCCAGGTCATATTTTACCCTCTCACTCTCATTTGCAGATAGAAAATTTAGGGTTACATACTCCCGGAGTTCGTCGAAGGTTACTGTATCTCGCACCTTCCCCACTATAAACACATCTATCGCCCTAGACAGTTGTCCTCTGGATGCTCACGTCATAATATAAACGGGAATCCCGTCGAGGTTACCCTCGGTGGCCTCCCACACTCTTCGCACTTCATCTATGAACTGCCGTGCTTCTTCCGGTATTAACCCATCACAAGGCTTGATACGCTGGGTCAGCTCTCGGACTTCTTTCGGAAACACCCTATTCCTTTCTCTTCGATCACTTTCGGCGACTATAGCCCCCGCCATTGCCGTCCCCATGGTCTGCATGGCCGCGACCGTTTCCGGTCGTAGCTCCGGTCCGGGGCGCTGGTCTATTGGCGGTAAAGTTGCATCACCTCTACGTGGTGTCGCCATATTATTTATACAGTTCTAAATTATTATAGTTCTCCAATATAATTATTGATAGTACAAGTACACAATGGCGCGTTTACGACGCAGTTGCTCTTCACACGTTATGTCCGTTGTTATCTTTACAATTGTATTTTCTCGATATTCGCGGTGTTGCGTAATTTCGTATTGTTGGATTGTTTTGCCAACTCTATGAATACCTTTAAACGATCCGCCACGTCGGTTAATACTGTGTTGACCGGCCTGTCTGTGGACATCTTATACTATCATTATTTATGGTGTACTCACTCTGTTTTCTTTGTGTTGTGTTGTCTTACGTCGTCTCGAACTCCAGATCCTGGCAGACGAAGCCAAAGAAGATTTTGGATCTCCGGGTCTTGCTATGATTCCTACTACTTCTCTGGTAAGACTATGATGTAAGCGGTTGCTGCGACAACCTCTTACCAAAGATGCAGTAGGAGATGATTGTCGGCTCGCCTCGTTACTGATGAGCGTAACGATATTTATTGATGACAATCGGGCCTATCTGACTGATGGAAGATTCCGGCTTCGGTGCAATGTTTCTCTGCACTCTGGAGTTCACTCAAACACAACACAAACTATTGTCTTGCTTTTTGCAAGAGGATGCTTTTATTAAGTTGTATCCTAACTGTACACTAAACTAAAACTTGAATGATTCAATGATGAAATAAATAAACATCAATACAATTCTTGATTTATTTATCTACTGTGTCAGTATCTCGACGGTCGTAGTTTCGATTACTATCTTCTAGACTATCGTAGCATAGAGTATGTCTACGGAATCCTGATGGTGGATTGATTAAATTATCACTAGGCAAAGTGCCTTATTTATTCATTTCGGTGTAGCCGAAGTTCTAAACATATTACGATATATAGATATATACATATCGTAATATATATTCTTTGTTTCCATGATTCTTCTAGGTAGGTTATAAGCACAGCTTGATTGGTCTGGATAATCAGTCCACCAATCAACGTCTGCTTATTTCCTCCTAGAAGCTTCTACTTGCTACTGTTGGTCAGCCTGACCAATCCATGATCATCTACTTCTCGATTCTCACTTTGAACATGTTCTTCTTTATTCTTTGCCACAGAGTCTGATCGATGCTCATAGATTATGACGTCATCCTGACTAATCAAACTCTGGGCTTCTCTTCTATGGAGCTACTGCTGCACAGGGTCAACGCGGTGTTGGCTGGTTCTGATTTGATGTGATCTATCAGCTAACTAACACCATTATGGAATGTGTTGTTGTAGCATGCCTTTCTATGATTGACATATAGTTGATATACAAATTTCGATTGTGTTATTAATTCCTACAGGACGCTACAATGTCTCTGTCCTGTCCATTGCCTATTGTGAATAAGCCTGTAGGATACGATCGTTAATAGGCACATGAGCTGTATGATCTCATTGGCAGCTGGTGTTGTTGTACTCTCGTAAGAGAGTCGGAATGCCTACCGTCATCAACTATAGTCAGTCTGTCACGTACGATTCCATCGATTCTTATCACTCGATTATTTCCTAAACTACTGGCCAAAACGACTGCTGAATATTATAAAAGTGTGTGCCGATCCCACAGCAACAACTTTTATCTCAACTATTGCCAGATACACATCAACTCAGAACCGGAGGTCCTATTCCATTTAATTAGATTCGGAATCAGTCAGATAGGCCCGATTGTCATCAATAAATATCGTTGCGCTCATCAGTAACGAGGCGAGCCGACAATCATCTCCTACTGCATCTTTGGTAAGAGGTTGTCGCAGCAACTGCTTACATCATAGTTTTACCAGAGAAGTAGTAGGAATCATAGCAAGACCCGGAGATCCAAAATCTTCATTTAATTCGACTTTTAACTTTAATGATGAATACACTATCCAACATTCTTACTCAGTTTCGACTCGGTTTCGTCGAAACCGTACATCAGCAGCACTGGTTGATGTCAACCAGTACGGCGTAATACATATCTAAATAATAATGTATATGATGATAACTCGGTTCATTAGCTCACCTAGCATTTTCAAATATGAATTTCACTTAGGACTTACTCGTAAATATAAGATATCCGGCGGGATCATGACTTCCCACACGACAATCCCATATCTACAATTTGTTTATAGTATTTTATTCAATTTACCGGAAAACACTAGGTGGCGATCAGGTGATACCTTCAATTCAATTCTATTCAAATATTTTCTATTTTATAGTAGCATTTCACATTTATATTACAAAGGACAGGTAGTCCATCAAAGGCACAGCCTATCTGATGATGGACCCCTAACATATATTAGACAGATACATTACGACATTAAATTACTGGACATATTACAAATAACAACATTACAACACTACACGTAATGCAAACGAAAACAAGATGTGGATTTTTTCCACCTGCACCCACAGTACATATGCATTATTTTTAAATGTTTAACATTTAGTGATAGAAGATCTGCAGTTTTAAGTTGCTAGTGGTAATGGAGAGAGGGTTGGGGAGGGTGGGGCGGGGGGGGGGGGGGGGCATTCATCGAGCTCAAAGACCGTATGTGATGTTTTATTATTATTATTATTATTATTATTATTACTATTATTATTATTATTATTATTATTAATATTATTATTATTATTGATACTAATATAGTGTATGATGAGCCATACTGTATGATGAGCCATGGTGGTAGTGATCTTTCTAAAATTAATGAGATTGGTAAATCCATCAGACTTCCACAGCCACTCTCTTCTCATGTGTTCTTCGAAAGTGGTCTACCTATAGGTGAATAACCCTTTCATTGATGAGTATCCTATATCTCGCTCAAGTCCAGAGGCAACAATTTATGAAAACTGTTGAATATTTTGAAATTACTCCGGCTGGAAGCTGACAGACGAACAATACAAACATTAAATTACATGTTTCCAAGGATCCAACTATTGCACATTACAAATATAAATATATAAATAATAGATGACTTTGGTTACTATAGAAATACACAGACATACATCCTTCCATTTACATCCACATCTAACAATATCATTCCCGCCAGACCAAAATCAAACACCCAACAGAACTAGATGCGTACCATAAGCAATGAATTTTGTCAAGGACTCATCAGTGAAAGGGTTATTGGGCTTCGATAATAATTGGCTTGAGGTTCTTTTTGTATGATTTTTTGGTGATAATCTGTGTGCGGATGTCTGTTTTTGTGTTGTTCCATAGGTGCATTGCCTTTGTTCATGGATTTTGTCTGGAGGATTCTGTGCGGCAGAAGGTTGTATGCAGATTTTTTTCCTGATCGTGTTGTTGTGTGAGTGTATGTCTTCATTATTCTTGAAGAGGTTTAATAATGGGTTAGGTAGATTATTGTTATAGAAGTCTCTGAGGACGGAGTATAGTTGGAGCTTTCCTATATCTTCAAGCTTCAATAGTTTTTCTGTTTTAAAAACATGTTGACCTGCTGTTGGTTGTGAAAATATCTGCATAGCATTTTTCTGAAGTGTCTTTAATTTTTTTTAGTTTTGATGAGTGAGTGTTAGTCCAAATAGTGTTGCAGTATGTGATTTGTGGTAATATTAATGCGCTATATAGCGTTTTTATAAGGTGCTTTTGTAAGTAGCTTTTTAGTCGATGCATAATACCAATGTTGTTTGCAACCTTTGACGTAACAATTTGTATATGTTTCTCCCATGTGAGTTTCTTGTCCAAATAGACACCTAAGAATTTTACAAATTGTGCCTCACATATTTCTTGATTATCTACATAAATTTTAGGGAGATCAGTACTTTTAATTTTTTTATTTGTGAATAAGATGTAATTTGTTTATGCAACATTGAGCGATAATTTGTTAACCTTAAACCAATGAATTACTTTTTCTATTTCTTCATTTATGTTTTTGTATAAAGTGTCAATGCTTTTATGGCTACAAAAAGCATGGTATGGTCTGCAAAGAGAATTAATGACAAGTGTTTGCAAACATTTGGTACGTCATTCATGTAGAGTAAGAACAACAGCGAGCCAAGAATTGAACCCTGAGGAACACCACAGATTATTTCTCCACTCTTAGATAGGACTCTATTATACTGGACATATGTGTTCTACTAAATATGTAGCGTTTTATCCAGTCAGTACAATGCCTCGTATTCTGTAGTTTGAGAGTTTTTCGATTAAAATGTTCTGGTCTATTGTATCGAATGCTTTAGAAAATCCATAAAAATTCCATTAATATGTTCTTTTTTGTCCAATGTATTTACTATCTTTTCCATCATATCTATAAGAGCTAACATTGTGGAGTGTTTTTCCCGAAAATCTTAATGTGCCTTGTAAAGGATAGATTTTGTATTTAAATAATTGGTTAGCCTGTTATAATGGAGTCTTTCCAGGAGCTTCGAGAACAGTGGTAGTACTGAGACTGGCCGATAGTTAGTGAAGTCAGTGGGTGGAGTCTTTTGCTTTGTAAATTGGGGTTACACGTGCAGTTTTGAGTCGTGACGGAAAGATGCCTTGTATTAGTGATAGGTTGCAAATGTGATTTAGTGGAGTCATTATATCTTGCATGCAATTTTTTAATAACGCCCACTTAAAGTTATCAATTCCTGCACTTTTGTTAGGATTAATTTGCATTAGTATCTTTGAGATCTCCTCTGGGTCAGTAGGGTTTAGAAAGATTGAGGATTGATAATTGCCTGCCAGATAATCTCGCATGCTAGGACTTGCATTGGTGTTAATTTTCTTGGATAGTTCTGGGCCAATGTTAATAAAATATTCATTAAACTTGTCAGCAATTTCTTGATTATCAGTAAAAACGGTGTTGTTGTATACAAATTTGGATCTTTCTGTTTTGCAGTTATGTTTATTAAGCAGTGTCTTTATCAGTTTCCAAGTTTTCTTTAGATCATTGTTATGCTATGTGAATTGACCTTGGAAGTAATTTGTTTTTGCATTTCGCAGAATTTGATTTAATTTGTTTCGATATTTCTTAAATTGCATTTCATTGAAATTAGTAGGAAATTTGATATAATTTAGGTATAGACTGTTTTTCTTATGGCAGGCAGTGATCAAACACTGCGTCAACCAATGTTTAGTCCGGTTAGTTTTGAATCTTTTAACAGCTTTGAGTGGCAAACGTCTGTGCATAAAGCATGGTAAACGTCGTGGGCATCTTTACATGAATCACATTGGATTATGTTGCTCCAATCAATTGTGGCCATTTTGCTTTTGAATTCATCAATATTTTCATTCCTAAAATCTCTGCTTGTTATGCTTTCTTTCTTGGTGACTTTTTGTCTCATTTTATATCGTTCAATATAATATATCGGCAGATTGTCCAAGACATCTGTAACAAAAACTCCTTGGAGGTTTTTACAGTCTGCCGGACAATTTGTGAAGATGTTGTCAATTTGAGAAGCTTTGTATTCAGTAATTCTTGTTGGTTTCGTGATTAATGGGTAGAAACTGAATATGTTCAACAAATTTATGAAATTGTGGGTGCAGAAACAGTTTTCTTTCAAAAGGTCAATGTTATAATCACCCATAAGGTGTCCAATTTTCTTCTGATGTTATATGGATTGTAGAATTGTGTTTAATGTTTCTATGAATTTCTCATTGTCACTTCCTGGAGGTCTATAAATTACACCAACAACTTTATTTTTTCCTTTATCTGAAGTAGTTTCGACGAAAATAGTTTCAACATAGTCTTCTATCATGGACAAGTCTTCTCGTATTGTGTACTGCACATTTTCTTTTACCTAGATGCCTACTCCGCCTCCAGTTTTAGTAGATCTGTGATTTTCAACAAAAGTGTAAATAGGGATATTAATTAGATTAACCGGTGAGATTGGTTTCAGCCATGTCTCAGAGATACCTATAATGTTAAATTCATTAGACTTAGTGTCAAGGAAAGTTGTTAGTTTGTCGATGTTCTTCAGGAGTGATCGAATATTGAGATGTAGGAGTGAAAATGAAAAGGTTTCTATGCTTTTGACAATTAGATCGTTGAATTCTTTTGGCAAGACATATTCTCAGTCTGGTGATGGTAATTTGACTTCCTCATTGTCATAGTCGTTATCCGGTATACTTGGTTGGTAGAATGTATTTAGTTTAAATGGGTTAAAGACCGCATCAAGCAGGAGATTATAATTCATGTGATCATGATCACTGTTTAGATCATGGATATTTAACATGAAATCTGATTGATCATCGTAGTGATTAAAGGGGAACAACTCTCTATTGCATGTAATACACCACCATGGTTCATCTGAATCCTCTACGACTCTGTAGTCGCATAGCGTAAGCTTAGCACAAGTTAGATGTATCCAACATGTGATGGCATATTGATTTCTTTTTACTGGCTTCTGCACGATGAACAGGGAAACTTAATGGGCATGTGGGAGGGGTGGGAAGTAAATGACCAATAGTGTTTTAAGACTGCTGTTCCGTTATCTTTTTTTCCACTGGTGCTAGTGGCTAGCTGAATAAAAAGGATCTGCCTCAAAATGCCTTTTTTAAACTGATATGACAGTTGATTAATTATTTGGTAATTATAGATATAAGGTAATCTATAATATATTGAATATGTCATTAAACATGTTGAAAATGGCTAAGAAAAGGTATGTAGACTTCTAAGAAACAAGAGGGTATATATACATGCATAAACGTAAATCAGTGATGAAAAGAACTGTTATATTATGTCACAACTAAAGGTGCTTCAGTAGACAGCTAAAGGAGACATAATAAAACAAGCATTCTGTACGTATTGTATATGTCCCCTACCGGGTGAGATAAATCTGCAATTTTGCAGCAATGTCTGTGAAACATGAACTCGATCTGTAACTATTCATACTAAAGCAATGTACCAAGTTTCAGTCGACTATGACGAGGCATCGCTGAAAAAATTCCGGAAGACTGATATTTTCGTATTTCATAAGTCAAAAAAGGGGGATAACTCTGTGAGATTGTGACGAAACCTGTGAAATGCGAACTTGATCTGTAACTACTCACACTAAAGTACTATGTAACAAGTTTCAGTTGATATGATATGACAGTTGATTAATTATTAAGGCACAGAGAGCCTTGGAATTCGCCCTACTCGGAGCCAGCAATTACAATGCCAGGAGAGGACGTCATTGCATAAATCTGCTAAGCGTGCTATGAGGTGACCTCAATAAAGCAGGAGTCACTCAAGTACAGTAAAGTCAAGAATAGACCTGAGGAAGCTAAGGATTTCAGATGAGGACAAGTCACAGTTGGCAAAAGTGAAGAAGGACTGATTGCAGCTGTAGGATGTTTCTACTACTACAGCCGCAGAATACAGTAATCATACATACTGTACACATGACACTCAACATATCTCTGATAATAATATTTAGCTATTGTGGATGATGGGCTGACAGGTTCCCTAGGAGGATGTACACCCTCCCGGATCCATGTATACATCTCTTGTGTTTGCGAGTCTGTTGCTTGTTCATGAGCGAATTCCTACGCATCCCAGTCTGCACACTGCAGCTCTGGAAATACGGGAACTGCCTGTGTTCTATGCGTCGCGGTGGTGGCCACTTCTTGTTCATTCTCGAGCCCAATTCTGCTCAAGGCATCGGCATTTCCATGCAGCTTGCCATGTCTATGAAAAACATTGAAGTTATAGGCCTGCAGGGATTCCTGCCACCACGTTACTTGGCCATCCAGGTTTTTAAGGTTTCTGAGCCAGTGTAGTGAGGCGTGATCTATACGGAGTATCAATGGGCATCCGTACTGAAAGCGCTTATAGTATTTCACAAAATACACCGCAGCTAACAATTTTCTCTTGGTGGTTGCGTAATGTTTCTCTGTTTTGTTCAGAGTATGCAAACCGTAAGCCAGTGCCTGCTCTGTTCCATCTTCTGTAACCTGAGATATAACAGCAGCTATTGCATAAGCAGATGCATCAGTGTCTAAGATGAAATCGAGGTTAGGGTTAGGATGTGCAAGAATTGGTGTGGCTGTCAATTGTTCCTTCAACGCCCTGAAGGAATCCTCACATTCACTCGTCCACTCGAATGGTCGATCTTTCTCAGTGATCCGGAATAACGGGGATGCTATCTCACTAAAATGATGGATGTATCGACGATAATACTGGCAGAGACCAAGGAAACGCCGCTTGTCTGTGACCGAAGTTGGTGTCTGTCATTCTGTTACAGCTTGCATTTTTTAGGGTTGAGTGGCTACTCCATCCACGGATATTACATGTCCCAGGAACTCGACAGTTTGTCTGAAGAAATTACCCTTCTTGGGTTTGAGTTTGAGGTTATCAGTACGGAACCTCATCAATACCTTGTCCAAGTTGGACACGGTCTGCTTAAACGAAGAGCCAAAGACAATAACGTCGTCTATATAACAGAGGCAGATTTCCCATTGCAGGGTAGTTAATACCTGCTCAATAAGATGCTCGAATGTTCCAGGAGAGTTGCACAAGTCATAGGGCATCTTGTGGAATTGGAAACGACCATCTCTGAAGATGAATGCGGTCTTCTCACAATCAGTCTCCTCCATGGCTACTTGACAGTATCCGCTTGCCAGGTCAAGAATACAGAATCACTTGGCTCCAGACAACGAATCTAATGCCTGATCTATGCGGGGTAATGGATAAGCGTCTTTGATGCTTAGATCATTTAGACAGCAATAGTCAAAAGAAAACCGCAAAGATCCGCCCTTCTTGCCTGCTAGTACAATGGGACTGGCCCATAGACATGCAGAGGGCTCCATACTACCTGTCCACAACTTGTTGCTCACTTGTTGATGTGCTTCCACCTCTTTATGTATGGGAAGATGACGTACTGTTTGTCGTACAGGTCTGTTATTCCTGGTGTCGATGGAGTATAGCACGAGATGAGTTTCTCCCAAGTTCATCTCTCCTGTGGAAAAAGTCTCCTGATATTTGAACAGTATCCATCATATGTCACGTTTGTGAGACTGTGTTAGTCCAACTGTGACATGCAAATATAAGTCATGCAAATGCTCTGGTATGCTGTTTTCAGAAGCTGTTGCTGTTGTGGGGGGGGGCAGTGGGGGGGGGGGGGTCCAGTGATGTCACATCCACCAATTGGCCACAGCGAACGCCTGGGACAAGTGTTATGGGGTCAGCTGTACCATTGAATACCCTGAAAGGCATTTGATTCTTGTTGGTGGTGTCCACTATCATCCATGGACTCGCGCATTGGGAGGTGATCATATATTCCGGGTCGGGTCATGTTCCAGCATTGCTATATGTGTGTTGTCTCCTAACTGTGGTGCTGTGGCCCATAGAATTCCCTCCTGTCCCGGCTAAACTATTGCTGTAGAAGCTAATATCACCACACAAGTGTTGTACAGTGATGGCTCTGGCCAAAGGGGTATGCAGCGGCCATGTATGTCTAATTCCTGTTGTTTGCAGTGAATGACGGCTTCACTGGCGCTGAGAAAATCAGAACCTAATAGGGCACCATTTGGAATAGAGGCAACTACATCTCACTGAATGAATTGCATCTCCTCTATCTGTCGGCTCTGGTGGCTGTTTGCACAAATATGTGGGTCTAAGGGGTCGCTTTTGATGAGGTGGGATGCTCTCATACAAACGCCTGTTAAAAACGGTGATGGAAGCTCCGGTGTCTATCATGGCACTGGTAGAAATTCCACCGAACAAGCAGGCACACACTCGTGACAAGTCGCCGGGTATGACTTGCCAATTCAGGAAGGGGATCTTCTGCTCATCTCCGCAGGTTCTTCAGCTGAAGACGACTGGTTTCTCCTAAGGCCGTGTCTCCGAATCTCTCTGACAAGGCACTCTCTATCTCAGTGTAGGTTGGCGTCATATCTGACCCCAAATCTGCCAGCACATGTAAGGCCTTTGCTAACGGCTTTGCAGCCAGACACTCTTCCATCTGCTGGTCCGTCTGTTCATGCAGCTGATGATCTCTAACTGGCACTTGTAATTAGCCCAATCACTCTCCCCATTGAATGCAGGTGGGAGAATCACTCGGCTAGTGGTACGGGGTCATGGCCGCAAATCTAGGCGAAGGTGCGGGAGAAAGTGGTGTGAACGTGGATGCTGGTCCGTATCGGTGTGGTGCTGAGTGTGTATGCTCTCTTTCTGCTCGTGTATCCCGCTGATGCCACATCCACATTGGAGACTCTCTTCTATATTTCTCAGTGCAGTAGGGTAGTATGGTTGACTCCACTGGCTTCCTAAGTGGTATAGGACCATGGATCATAGGCGACGTTTCATGCATCTGACGTGGCGGATCCGCATGTCACTGTGTAGGTCTTCCGTCGTATGGAGGGGGTCCAGGAGACTGACGAGGGCGATTTGTGGTGTGTGTGTGGGTGTGGCTTCTGGTATAATGTGGCTGTTGTGGAACCGCATTCCAATGTTCATACCATGGTACCGAGGGGTAGCACGGAGATGAGGTTCTCAGTTAAGGGGAGGCGGGCCACGGTGCATGAGGGGCTGGCCACTGGTCACCTTCTGATAGATATGGTGAATGCACTGGGCATGATGGTGATGGTGTCTCTCATAGGGGACTTGCATACAGACATCCGTGATCCGGCAGAGGTGTTGGTTGCCTGTCACGGATGTCAGACAAGGTTATATAGGGAACATTTACCTGCGAGGCATCTCGGAAAGCTGCCTCGCTGATTGGTGACTACTCCTGTCGAATCGGTGCTGCGGCTTCCACACCGGGGAAATTCTGGTCATCATCGGTAACTGCTCATGCTGCCCTTCCATCATAGTATTCCACCTCTGCATCAGGAGAATATTGGTTATAATAGAAGGGAGACTGGATCATGCGGGTAGTGAAGGTAGGCGTGGGTTCACTTCTTGTTCGGGACCCACATCGGATGCCATTTGTAGGGGGTACATGTTGGTCTGAACGATTCTCTCGCACTGCAGCACTGCAGTTACATGGCGCATTGGGGCGAGGCTGCTGGTTTGCTGTGGATCTCGGGGTTGCCGATCTGGTGTCGCATCTCTCCGGATTATACAAAGACAGACGTCAAGAGTCAGTGGAACAGTCACAGGGCTGTGCGAGCATTGTCGCCAAAGGTTGAACCACACCGTATTGTCCCGGCTGTTCATGGCAGCGGTGTGGTGGTCCATTACTCAATTTGGCAGTTTAGACATGTTTAATTAATTACAGTAGGAACAAACAATGTTACTCGTTTTCTGCTATGAGAGAGAAAATAAGTACATAGAACTAAATTTGTGTCTCGCTTAACACGGTCCTCGCCAGAGGTACCTCACCAATCAGAGTCGGTATACTCAGTAAGGTATCTCCGCAAGGGAGGTTCCTGACGTGGCTACCTAGCAAGTTTAATATAAACTATTATACCACTAACACAAATATTATTTGTTTGCGAGAGGAAAGTGCCTCGTGCGGGCCTCCATCACAAGAAAATGCCTACAACGCTGAAGCAGATGAAGAGAGATGGTAGAACGGGTCACTCTCTTATTCAAACTCTGCTATGATGTGTAAAATGAGTCAACCTAGTAAAATTATAAGCTATAGTGATGCAAGCTGTATTACGTGAAGATGGGGTGGATGATTTCCACCGAATTTAACAGCGTCACCTTATGTAAGTTAAAAGATACTGTATTGGTAGTTGCCACTTTATCTTAACATTTAGTTTTTAGGTCCATATATTATGCTTAGGCTGCAAGGGCCTGGGATTTCTACCTGTCTTTAACATATAAGCCTGACTGGCGTAAATGCTCAGTGCCCATATGGTCACCATCACGGAGAATCCCCCTCAGATAGACAGCATGCGAACATGTCACGTGGTGGCAGCTTCAGAATCATATAACGATCCTATTACATACTGCATAGTAACAACATATAACAGCACAGGGACAAGTCACATTACACAAGCATTTATAAGCACATATAAGTTTACAGTGGGGAGTAAGAGACAGATATCCAACTATGGTGACGTTCTCGTGAGGGCGTGGTGGGTTCTAAGATCGTGCCCACTCACTTGTAGAGTTAGATGGAGATCTCTGTCCTGTCTGTCACCTAGCATGTTGAGTCTAACCACTCAGAAAACCCAATAGTTTCAAAGTCAGCTCCAACCAATGTGGCGGAGAGAGTCCGGACAACTATTACGCCCTGAGGCTGGATGAGCGTAGACAGAGACAATTACTCATTTATTCAAAGAATTTTGGAGGCCTTATGGTACATGGCCAATTTATATAACCTTGCCGGTGTGCGGTCTTACATATCTGCTACTCCCAGAAAAGGGACTTACACAAATGTCTCCTAAAAAGTAATCATCCCTAACTACTTATAAACCTATCCTATCGAGCTAAAATAGCCAGGTTTAGTCGGCCTTATTGTTAGCATCTGGATTTTTTATTTTAATTAGGCTAGAGTGGACTAGGTGGTCCCTAATGCTTTTATTTTTCTTGAATGCTACTACTGGGTAGTTGGGAAAAATTGGTGCTAAGATTGGTGAAGACAAGATGTACTTTTCCCAGTAGGTCCGAATGGATTTGCCTATGTGTTCTAATGATGGGTGGTATTGTAGTATGCAAGCTGGCCTAGGCTGTTTTTGTGTGGGTTGTTTGTAAAGAATGTCTTCTCTCTGTGTGTTCTCGGTTTTTTCTATGATGGCTTTAATTTCTGTCTCTTTGTATCCCCGGTGGGTGAATGCATCTGTGAGTTCCTGTGTGCGTTGTTTTAATCTAGTGGGATCTGTGATGATGCGTTTGTATCTTAATGCTTGGCTGTAGATTATGGAATGTTCTGTGATTTTAGGGTGGCTTGATTGTTTGTGAAGATACTGTTGTTTGTCTGTAGGTTTTCTGTATAGGTCCAATTTAAGCTTGTTATCTTCTTTGTATACCATTGTGTCCAAAATGGGATTTTTTCTGTTGAATATTCCAAGTCAAATTGTATTGTGGGATGCGCTTTATTCATGTGTGCGTGAAATTCAAGTAGTTCGTTTTCACTAGTGTTCCAAATGAAAAATATGTCATCTATGTATCTAACTAAGTGAGATGGAGTGCTGCCCATCCATGTTGATAACATTCTGCTTACTATGGTGTGCACGTAAATGTTAGCATATTTAACAGCAAACTTGGCGACCCTGGGTGTTCCATGTGTTTGTATGTAGTACTCTTCATTGAATTGGAAGCTGTTTTTTGTAAGAATGTATCTCATTATTTGGGCCAATTCGTCTGGGTAGATGTGTGCAGGTGTGTGGTTATTGTTGTTTGTGTTTGTTTTTTCAAGTGTATGTCTGTAATGTTCTGTGACAATCTGTATGCCTTCTTCGTGTGGGATGTTTGTGTATAGTGATCTGACATCCATTGTGCATAGGATTGAGCCAGCATCCACTGTAGTGTTTTCTATATGATGGATGAATGCAGTGGTGTCTCGTAGTAGATTTGGGATATCATTTTCCGTGTCTTTTAGTAGGTGGTCTGTGAATTCATTAATGCGTGACGTGGGGCCATCGCAGTTGGATACAATCGGGCGTCCGGGTGGTGGTATTTTGCCTTTGTGTATCTTAGGGTTAATGTAGATGCGTGGAGTTCTGACTTTGAATTCGGTGATATATCTGTGTGTCTGTCCTGTGATGCCTCCGGTGATTAGATGTTCGTTAATGTATGCATCTATGGTGTCTTTACATTCTAAAGTGGGATTTTCACTGAGTTTGGTGTAGTATGCGACATCTGTAAGTTGTCTGTGTACTTCTGCAATGTAGTCTGTTTTGTTGAGAATGACTATTGCGGAGCCTTTGTCTGCTGGTCTGATGACTATGTTTGTGTTATTAGCTAATGTTTTGAGGGCTGTTTTCTCATGGTGTGTGATGGTGGATCGTGGTGACTTGTCGGGTAGTTTGGTGATAAGCTTGGTGAGTGATGACCGGAGTTTGTTGATGGCATTGGGTGTTGTGCTTGGTCTCCATTCTGAGGGTAGTTTGAATTTGAATGGTGCTGTGGGGTTTTCAAGGTTGTTGCTGTAAAAGTATTATTTGCATTCTAACTTCCTGATGAATTGATCTATGCAATGTATTTGTGTGTCTGGTGATATGTGGTGTGGTGTGGGTACAAATGAAAGGCCTTTGTTTAGAATGGAATTTTCTGTTTTGGTAAGTTTGTGGTTGGACAGGTTAACGACAATATCTGGTGTTGTTTTTTGTTTGTTGATGATGCGTTGTTTTCTGCGTTTTTGTAGTTGTGTACCTGATGTTAAACGTCTAATTGGCCGATTATTTCTAAGAGTAGTTTTTTCACATTTTCGTTTTTGGATTGTTTTATGGCTTCGGCATATGATTTGGTTTGTGGTGTGCTTGTACTTGTCTGTGATGTTGTTTGGATGGGTTGGGTTCTGGGTTGGTGTGTTGAGTGTGTGATAGGTTGTGTTCTGGGAAGGTACATCTGCTCTCTTGGTGGTGATGGATGTGCGTGGTGGATGGGAGGTGGTTGTCTTGAGTAGGGTATTATAAAGTGTCGGTTGTTTGTGTAGTGGCGGTTGGTTTGTGATGTTTGTTTTGGTCCAACTTGCCCTGGTTTGAAGGTGGTTTGTGGTGAATGTGGTTTGTTCTGTATGTGTGGTGCTCCCCCGTTTTTTGGCAGGGGAAGTGGATTACTCCTCGGTTGTCTCTCTGTGTTGATCTGTGGTTGCTGTTTGAGCTGTGTAGGTCTAAACCATTGAGTTGTGGTTTGGTTGTTCTGTGGTGTTTGTGGTCTTGTGTATGTATGTGGGTTTTGCTTTGTGTGTAGTCTTTGTGCTGGTTGAGGTGTTGGCAACATCGGCGGTCTGTGGCGTCTCTCTGTTGGTGCGTGTTGTGCTGGGTGTGCTTGCTTCTGTGTGTAGGTTTATTTGATGTTGTAGATCCATCAAAAGCGGGATGTTTGCCTTTCGCATGACTGGGTTGTGTGTGCTTTGTTTGTGTGTGTCTTTGTGTGTCCTGTTTGTGTTTGTTTTGTGTGTCTTTATGCTGGTTGTGGCGAACTTAGCAGCTATCCTGTGTGCCTTAGCAACAGCTCTGTCCGCTTCGTATGTGTGTGTGAGTCTAACAGATTCCCTTCAATTATGTGTGCTTGCTGTTTGTGGTAGTGTAGTCTTTTGTAGTAATGTTCTAGGATTGCGTGTTGGATGCTGTTTGCCGCAGCTTTTAAGATCG
This sequence comes from Chaetoderma sp. LZ-2023a, assembly GCA_034401795.1. Lineage (NCBI taxonomy): Eukaryota > Metazoa > Mollusca > Caudofoveata > Chaetodermatida > Chaetodermatidae > Chaetoderma > Chaetoderma sp. LZ-2023a. Next base: position 95,732 of record JAVVLW010003841.1, read on the forward strand.
AGTCGATCTCTGCAGTGGTTTCTGTGTTGGGGTCTACGATGGCTAGTGCTATGTCTGGCTTAACGATATGTGTGTTGTTCTTGATGGCATGTTCTATGTTCTGTATGTGGTGCTGCAGTTGTTCTGTTTTGTATAGGGATTTGTATAGTTGCTGAAATGTGTTTTCGTGCTGTTGGTTGACAGGGTGCTCTAAATCGGCCTGCTGAAGATTGGTGGTAGGCGTGTCTGTGTTTCTGCATCCGTGTGTGCTTTTGTTGTTAATGTGGTGGTGTTAGTAGTGGCTGCAGATGTGGCCGATTGTTGTGGTGGTGGTGGTGACGGCGGGGTGGTTGCTGTTAGGTTGTGCGTTGTAGGTGTGTGTTCTTCTGTAGGGTTGACTGATTGTGTGGTTTGTATTGGTGTGGGTGTGGACTTTGGGTGTAACTCTGTCTGGCTCCTGGTCTGTGGCCTGTTATCCTCTGGATTCATAGTGGACAGGTGTGTGCGTGCGCGTGTGTGTGTGTGTGTGCGCGCGCGCGCGCGCGTGTGTGTGTGTGTGTGTGTGTGTGTGCGTGTGTGCGCTTGTGCGTGTGTGTGTGGTTAAAAAACAAGATTGGAAGATATGGTGTCTGTTTACGAAGATATATTATATTGTAAGCAAAACAAAAACATTATTACAGTATATATATTATAATAAAAACTTACGTTTGTTGATTTCTGTTGGAGGCCATATTTCCTAGATTATTAGCACTAAAACACTAAAGTGGCTAAGCTATTATAAAACACTAATCTGGCAAAACTGTTTTAAAACACTAATCTGGCTTAAACTTTTGTCAAAACTTATAATACGGTGGTCCTAAAGTGGCTAAGCTATTATAAAACACTAATCTGGCTAAACTATTATCAAAACTTATAATAAGGTGGTCGTTAGGATCCTTTCGTCTGTTGTTACCTTCGTCAGAGGACATGACTAATGCTGTGTTTAAACATGGTATTTATAGGGGAGGTTCTAGGATGAGGTGGGGTGATGGGGGGGGGGGGGAGGGGAAATTATTAGTTGGATTGAATGTGGGTTGACCATCAAAGGATGTTTATAGAGTTCAAAGTACTATTATTCGCCATGGAGTGATTGACACCTGCTATGGTTTCATAATACAAAGGGGTCGATAAGGATTCAAAACTAATTTGGAAAGGATTAACCGCCTTTGGTGGTGATGGTGGTGATCGGGCGGCTATGTTCTAAGGGATTGGAATTCATATTGATTATGCTTGTAGTTGAATAGGTTAGACTCGAAAATGATTAAACATTATTCGTTTGATGGGCTGATCTTTTTTCTAAATTCGTGGGCTTTGAAAATTTCTTTTAAACTTAAAACGATTTTTTGGATAATTAAAAATGTTTTGGATAAATTTAACAATATTATGGATAATTTTTAAATTAAAAAATGTTATGGATGATTTTTAAATGTTTTAGCTAATTCGACAATATTTTTGACAATTTAAAAATTGTGCGATCATTTTTCAATTATGTGTGTGTGCGTGTGTGTGTGTGTGTGTGTGTGTGTGTGTGTGTGTGTGTGTGTGTGTGTGTGTGTGTGTGTGTGTGTGTGTGTGTGTGTGTGTTTTGACAATATTTTGGGCGATTTAATATTTTGGGCAATTTAAAAAACGGCTGTGTGAACGAGCGAACGAACGAACGGGAGATGAATGAATGAATGAACGAACGAGCCTATGAACGAACGAACGAGCCTATGCCGTGAGTGAGTGGGTGAGTGAGTGCGTGGGTGGGTGGGTGGGTGGGTGGGTGGGTGGGTGGGTGGGTGGGTGGGTGAGTGAGTGAGTGAGTGAGTGAGTGAGTGAGTGAGTGAGTGAGTGAGTGAGTGAGTGAATGAATGAATGGATGAATGGATGGATGGATGGATGGTTTTTAAATTATTTTAGCTAATTTGCCAATATTTTGGACAATTTAAAAAACGGACGTGTGAACGAGCGGACGAACGCACGGGAGAATGAATGAATGTATGAACGAACGAGCCTACGCACGAACTAACGAGCATATGTACGAACGAACAAAAGTGTGGGTGGGTGAGTGGGTGGGTGGGTGGATGGGTGGGTGAGTGAGTGCGTGAGTGAGTGGGTGAATGAATGAGTGAATGAATGAATGAATGTATGAATGAATGGATTGATGGATAGATGGATGGATGGATGGATGGATGGAGGGATGGATGGATAATTAAATTTACACTTTACATATGGCTTAAGGTTTGGCTGTAAAAGTTATATGGAATTCATATTGATTATTCTTGTAGATGAATAGTTAACAAGCCTATATTATTCTTATTGTAGTGATTAGAGTCGAAAATGCCTTTTAAACTCAAAATGATTTGCTTATGCAGTTTTTTCAATATTTTGGATGATTTAAAAATGTTTTGGATAATTTTAACAATATTATGGATAATTTTTAAATTAAATACATTTTTAAATTAAAAAAATCCTTATGCATTTTTTTCATTATTTTGGATAATTAAAAATGTTTTGGATTATTGTAACAATGTTATGGATAATTTTTAAATTAAAAATGTTTTGGATAATTTTAACAATATTATAGATAATTTTTAAATTAAAAGATTTTGGATAATTAAAAATGTTTTGGATAATTTTAACACTATTATGGATAATTTTTAAATTAAAAAATAAAAATGTTTTGGATAATTTTAACAATATTATGGATGATTTTTAAATATTTTAGCTAATTTGACAATATTTTTGGCCAATTTGAAAATTGTGCGATCATTTTTCAATTATGTGTGTGTGTGCGTGTGTGTGTGTGTGTGTGTGTGTGTGTGTGTGTGTGTGTGTGTGTGTGTGTGTGTGTGTGTGTGTGTGTGTGTGTGTGTTTTGACAATATTTTGGGCAATTTAATATTTTGGGCAATTTAAAAACGGCTGTGTGAACGAGCGAACGAACGAACGGGAGATCAATGAATGAATGAACGAACGAGCCTATGAACGAACGAACGAGCCTATGCACGACCGGACAACAGTATGGGTGAGCGAGTGGGTAAGTGAGTGAGTGGGTGGGTGGGTGGGTGGGTGGGTGGGTGGGTGGGTGGGTGGGTGGGTGGGTGAGTGAGTGAGTGAGTGAGTGAGTGAGTGAGTGAGTGAGTGAGTGAGTGAGTGAGTGAGTGAGTGAGTGAGTGAGTGAGTGAGTGAGTGAGTGAGTGAGTGAGTGAATGAATGGATGGTTGGATGGATGGATGGATGGATGGATGGATGGGTGGATGGATGGATAATTACATTTACACTTTACATATGGCTTAAGGCTTGGCTATAAAAGTTTGATAGTTTAATTTTGCCTTCATTGGTGATGTGTAATCCATCTGTGTATAGGTCATGTATTGGTTGTCCATAATGGAGAAATGTTCTGTAGGTTCTGAGGAATTTGGTGTTGGTTATGGCTTTGTAGAGATCGTTGGTGGTCTTGCATCTTGTGTCAGTCTTGTGGTGATCTTTTGGTCTCGGTAGGATGGAGCTTATCGCTATGGTTGGGTTGTGCTTTGTTGATGTGTTGATAAGATTGATGAGTGCGATCATCTTTCTGTGGATGACAGCAGGAGGATCTCGCTCGATGTGGTTGGTTCCTATGTGTATGATGATGATGTCGGTGTTTAGCAGGATGGTTCTCTTCAGTATTTTCTCTGTAATCTTTTCAATGGTTGCTCCTGGGTACATCTGTAGTGTTGTTCGGTCATTTGGCAGCGGTAAGTTCCTACAGATGCTGTCGCTGATGATGGTACACCTGGGAAATAAAATAGAGTGGCGAAGTAAAACATTCTAGGGGGGGGGGGTGTAGTAGATTGGGGGGCATAATATACATATGTGCATTTTTACATTATAATACAGTTGTAGCTTAAATGATTTTGTATGTCTCACTTAGACCGAATCTATCTACTGAGTGAGTGAGTGAGTGAGTGAGTGAGTGAGTGAGTGAGTGAGTGAGTGAGTGAGTGAGTGAGTGAGTGAGTGAGGGGGTGAGTGAGTGAGTGTGGGAGTGAGTGAGTGAGTGGGTGAGTGAGTGAGTGAGTGGGTGGGTGGGTGGGTGGGTGGGTGGGTGTGTATGTGAGTGAGTGGGTGAGTGTGTTATGCTTTTTGTGTGTGTGTGTGTGTGTGTGTTTGCCTGCGTGCGTATCTGCCAATCTTATATGGGGGCGGGTGATGTGGGATGGATCCAGATATTTACGCTTGGTGGGCGCATGTCTCGCTTGGTGGGCGCATGTCTGCCAATCTATGGTGTGCGTGCATGCGTGTGTGTGTGTCATGGTGTCTGTCGAGAGTGTGCGTGTTTGTGTGCTTGCCAATCTTTAAAACATCTTAAAAAGGATGTGTTGTGGGATCCAGGCATTTACGCTTGGGGGCGCATGCCTGCCAATCCCTGGTGTGTGTGTGTGTCTGTGCGTGCGTGTATATGCGTGCATATTTGTCATTGTTATGGGGGATGGATCCAGACATTTACGCTTGGTGGGCGCATGTCTGCCAATCCATGGTGTGTGTGTGTGTGTGTGTGTGTGTGTGTGTGTGTGTGTGTGTGTGTGTGTGTGTGTGTGTGTGTGTGTGTCATGGTGTCTGTTTGAGATGAAAAAGATTTATTTACGTTTGGGGGGGGGGACATGTATGTCTGTGTGTGTGCGTGTTTGTGTGCTTGCCAATCTTATGGAGGGGCGGGGGTTGGTGGGATCCAGATAATTGCGCTCGGAGCGCGTGTGTGTGTGTGTGTGCGTGAGGGATCCTCATGGGATTCATAATGATGGACTTGGGAAGTTAACATCACTGCTGTAGCTTAAATGATTGTGTATGTCTCACTTAGACAGAATCTATGTGTGCATACTGGTCATTTGTGTCCATCAAACCTCGTGTGTGTGTGCGTATATATATATATATATATATATATATATATATATATATATATATATATATATATATATATATATATATATATATATATATATATATATATATATATATATATGTGTGTGTGTGTGTGTGTGTGTGTGTGTGTGTGTGTGTTTGTGTATGTGCGTGCGTGTGCGTCTGTGTGTCTATGCATGCATACGTGCGTATGTGTGTGTATGCGAGGGATCTGTTATTAGATACAAAAATGACGGAACTGATTTATGAAGCCTAAGTATTTAAAAACGCCGACCCAGGTATTTGCATAGTTACCTATGCATACCTGCCAGTCTGCAAACTTCCGCCAAACCTCCTATGTGTGAGTGAGTGAGTGAGTGTGTGAGTGAGTGAGTGAGTGAGTGAGTGAGTGAGTGAGTGAGTGAGTGAGTGAGTGAGTGAGTGAGTGAGTGAGTGAGTGAGTGAGTGAGTGAGTGAGTGAGTGAGTGAGTGAGTGAGTGGGTGGGTGAGTGCGTCAGTGAGTGAGGGAGTGAGTGAGGGAGTGAGTGAGCGAGTGAGCGAGTGAGCGAGTGAGCGAGTGAGCGAGTGAGCGAGTGAGTGAGTGAGTGAGTGGGTGAGTGAGTGAGTGGGTGGGTGGGTGGGTGGGTGGGTGTGTGAGTGAGTGAGTGAGTGAGTGAGTGTGTTATGCTTTTTTGTTTATTCCGAACGGGTGAATCGTTTTGAGTTCTTTGATCCAGTAGTGTTCTCTGTTTAATCTTAGTTTTTTGTTATCTGTAAAAATTCTTTCAATTAGTCTTATCGTGATGTCTTTCATAGAATCTCTTGGTTGGTTGAAATGCCATGAGATTCTCGTGTCTGTTTGGTGTCGGATTGCATGGATATGTTGTGTGAGTCGTTTGCTGAGTGTTTGACTTGTTTCTCCTATGTATTGAGAGCTGCATTGTTTGCATTCTATGAGGTAAATAATGTTGGTGGTATTGCAGCTCATTCTGTGTTGATTTTGTAGTCTTTACCAGTGACGTAACTAGTGAATTTTTCAGCAGTGTTCATGTATTGTTTGCATGTGATGCAATTGCTGTTGTTGCATTGTTGGAGTGTCCCTACTATGTCGTGAGTGTCATCTGGTGTCGGTACGATCTTATTGTTAGCATCTGGATTTTTTATTTTAATTAGGCTAGAGTGGACTAGGTGGTCCCTAATGCTTTTATTTTGCTTGAATACTACTACTGGGTAGTTGGGAAAAATTGGTGCTAAGATTGGTGAAGACTAGATGTACTTTTCCCAGTAGGTCCGAATGGATTTGCCTATGTGTTCTAATGATGGGTGGTATTGTAGTATGCAAGCTGGCCTAGGCTGTTCTTGTGTGGGTTGTTTGTAAAGAATGTCTTCTCTCTGTGTGTTCTCGGTTTTTTCTATGATGGCTTTAATTTCTGTCTCTTTGTATCCCCGGTGGGTGAATGCATCTGTGAGTTCCTGTGTGCGTTGTTTTAATCTAGTGGGATCTGTGATGATGCGTTTGTATCTTAATGCTTGGCTGTAGATTATGGAATGTTTTGTGTTTTTAGGGTGGCGTGATTGTTTGTGAAGATACTGTTGTTTGTCTGTAGGTTTTCTGTATAGGTCCAATTTAAGCTTGTTATCTTCTTTGTATACCATTGTGTCCAAAAATGGGATTTTTTCTGTTGAATATTCAAAGTCAAATTTTATTGTGGGATGCTCTTTATTGATGTGTGCGTGAAATTCAAGTGGTTCGTTTTCACTAGTGTTCAAATGAAAAATATGTCATCTATGTATCTAACTAAGTGAGATGGAGTGCTGCCCATCCATGTTGATAACGTTCTGCTTACTATGGTGTGCACGTAAATGTTAGCATATTTAACAGCAAACTTGGCTCCCATGGCTGTTCCATGTGTTTGTCTGTAGTAGTCTTCATTGAATTGGAAGCTGTTTTTTGTAAGAATGTATCTCATTATTTGGGCCAATTCGTCTGGGTAGATGTGTGCAGGTGTGTGGTTATTGTTGTTTGTGTTTGTTTTTTCAAGTGTATGTCTGTAATGTTCTGTGACAATCTGTATGCCTTCTTCGTGTGGGATGTTTGTGTATAGTGATCTGACATCCATTGTGCATAGGACTGAGCCAGCATCCACTGTAGTGTTTTCTATATGATGGATGAATGCAGTGGTGTCTCGTAGTAGATTTGGGATATCATTTTCCGTGTCTTTTTGTAGGTGGTCTGTGAATTCATTAATGCGTGACGTGGGGCCATCGCAGTTGGATACAATCGGGCGTCCGGGTGGTGGTATTTTACCTTTGTGTATCTTAGGGTTAATGTAGATGCGTGGAGTTCTGACTTTGAATTCGGTGATATATCTGTGTGTCTGTCCTGTGATGGCTCCGGTGATTAGAAGTTCGTTAATGTATGCGTCTATGGTGTCTTTATATTCTAAAGTGGGATTTTCACTGAGTTTGGTGTAGTATGCGACATCTGTAAGTTGTATGTGTACTTCTGCAATGTAGTCTGTTTTGTTGAGAATGACTATTGCGGAGCCTTTGTCTGCTGGTCTGATGACTATGTTTGTGTTATTAGCTAACGTTTTGAGGGCTGTTTTCTCATGGTGTGTGATGTTGGATCGTGGTGACATTGTCGGGTGGTTTTGTGATAAGCTTGGTGAGCGATGACCGGAGTTTGTTGATGGCATTGGGTGCTGTGCTTGGTCTCCATTCTGAACGTAGTTTGAATTTGGATGGTGCTGTGGGTTTTTCGAGGTTGTTGCTGTAAAAGTAGTATTTGCATTCTAACTTCCTGATGAATTGATCTATATGTGGTGTGGTGTGGGTACAAATGAAAGGCCTTTGTTTAGAATGGAATTTTCTGTTTTGGTAAGTTTGTGGTTGGACAGGTTGGACAGGTTAACGACAATATCTGGTGTTGTTTTTGTTTGTTGATGATGCGTTGTTTTCTGCGTTTTTGTAGTTGTGTACCTGATGTTAAACGTCTAATTGGCCGATTATTTCTAAGAGTAGAACTTGCGGTGCCTGCTAGTTATCAGCACAAAATAAAGATAAATACATACAGTAAAAATATGTAAACAATAAAAATGTGGTCTCAGACGACCGTGCGGTACCTTTTAGTCATCAGTACCAATACAAAAATATTAATACAATAATACAATTGCGGGGTAGCTATTAGTCATTGTGACGGAAAAGGTGTTATTGTCACTGTAGTTGAAACGTCACATATCTGGGGTGCGAGATGGCACGATGCTGAAGCTAGCTGCTAGGAAAATATCGGCAGACGAACTATCTGATGCAGCTCACGCTCAAGAACTATGAGGAAGAACTGTTGTGGATGCGGATGCGGATGGCTAGTAGATGGCTAGTAGTGACGAGTGCTCAAAACCGAATGGCACTGTAGTAGGCTATAGGGAACATGACTATACTTTAAGCAGTATCCCGCGACTCGCTTGTTCTCAGACCAGGCACTTCACCACCACCTTCTCTCTGCTGGTGAATCTGAGTTTTCCTATCCTTTTATACTACTCGTGACATCACAGCTACTGTGCCACAACCAATCAGCATGCGCGTTCTGACGAGGCATGGTTAGCGATCAAGTGATATGCTTCCCATTCACCAAGTACATGCACGTGCCCATTGCATTTAGAGCAATATTTTGAACGGAATCAAACATGAGTAACTCAGCCAGGTCTGTACTGAAATACATTCTAATGGAATTATGATACCGACCCGGTACACAATAAGATGCCATTCTCTCCAACACTAATGCGCATTGGTAGGCAATCTCTGACGCCGGCGCTTGCGTGCTGGGCGATCTCACAGACGTTTTTAGGGTCTCTCCTATGTGGCTTTATACATGCGTACAGTCCTACCCAGGGGGGTGTGTGTGCTTGGAATGTACCTGGTCCAGGCGTTCCATACACAGATGAGCTGGAATGGTTCATACCTGAATGGCTGAGCTGTGCTACACCACTTTGAGTTACGCGCATTCAGCTATTAACATCTAAAATTTCAGCTTAGCGTCTGATATTCAATAATAATTAATTAATATAGCTTTATTTCTATTTTTCAAACCTATTTCGCATAAGACGCTAACTCAATCGACAGCCTGCGCTAACTCTACCAACCCGAAAAACACTCATGCCAATGCCCATGCCACCATGTTTAACACACACCCAAATCAAACACTTTTAGACGTTAATAGCTGTGAGATCGTAACTCGAAGTATTTCAGCTTAATTTTGATTTTTTTTTCCACGTTAGCCGGTTATCTTAGAGTAACCTTCGGGTGGTGCATCAATGCTTGACATGCTTCAAATATATCTGAGCATAAGCGTACAATTAAAATATGTATATTCGAAGCGAAAAAAAATGTCTGAAAAAATAACATTGTTTTAAATGCTTTCAAACAAACTGAATGAATGATAGCATTATCTTCAGATTCTGTATTATTATTATTATTATTATTATTATTATTATTATTAATTTTTTTTTTTCAAACGGTTTTTTCATTCATTCATTCATTCATTCATTTATTTACACCCTGGTCATTTTCACAATGACATATGGGGAATATACAATTTACAATTATGTAGTGGATGCAGCATGAACAAATTGTTATCTTGGTTTTTATGGCACATAGCTTATAGTTATTGTGTGCTGCTGATGGGAGCTAGCTCGTTTGCTGTTGTTATTTGTATTTCTAAACAATCTCCGAGTAATTACACGCATGCCGCTCCATAACTTACACAGTTTATGATATTAACACACAGTGACAATCGTTCCGTAGGTGACAACGCTGATACACGTCCAGCGATAGGTTTTTTTTATTATGATTTTGATAGCTTTTGACTTTACTTAAGTAATGCAACTCAACGCATGTCCAGACACTCTTAAATAAGTCAAAAACTAGCAAAATAATAATAATAATAATAATAATAATAATAATAATAATAATAATAATAATAATTACCTGCACGTTTGCTGGCGAGTCTTCTATCTCGATCGGATACTTCGGGCTGACTCCATAAGCATTGAAGCTGGTAATTCTCGGCAGAGACACTATCACTACAACTTCCAAAATATCAAAATTGCACTCCATTTTATATCTCCAAAGCACTTAAAATAAGTTTAAAAGCACGTGTAGGTTTTTGAAACACAAACGTTCGATTGATTTTCACGTCAATGTTCGTCTCTTATATAGTGTGAAAAAATGGCCATCACATAAAAAATCGATGTCTTATGATTGGGTATACTTCAAACCTTGAGCATGTCTTCGAGCACGTGTTAAGTGCCAAGATCAATATACTATAGATGCGTTTTTAACACACATGTTGTCCATTGTTTAGCAAAAGTTTTACAATTTTTTATATTTTTAAGCAGTTAATACGGTTATATTTGACAGTATTTTTAGACTCAGACCTTGTTCGAGTTCACATTGTAAATATGGGATTGTCTTGTGGGAAGTCATGGCCCCGCAGAATGTCTTATAATTCACGTAAGACCCAAAAAGAAATTATGTTTTGAAAATATCAGGTGAGCTAAAAGTCCAGATGAGCTAGAGATGGATGTGTAGCAGTGCATCAATGTTAACTATAACATACAATTCAAAATGGAGAAGGTTATGATGACTAAGTCTACCGTGGCTGAGTCGAGCACCTGTTGTTTATAAATATGTGTCAATCATTAGGACGGTGGAAAGTCAAGCAGCCAGGTCAGCTCTTTGTATGTAATAGAAGTGCACTAATGCTAAAGGGATAGGATGCTGTTTATAGCGTTACATAACCAGCAGACTAGATTAATAGAATAATGTTGGAATTGGATGAATTGATTGAAAAGATTCTATAGTTCTGAGTTGATGTGTATTTGAAAATAGTTTAGATAAAAGTTGTTGCTGCTTAGCCGGCAATCACTTTTATGATATTCAGCAGTTGTTGGTAATCGTAGTTTTGGAAATAATCAATGTTTAGTGGCAAGTGTTGGGATCATGAATTATGAGAATAAATTGAACGTGACTGACTGACATAGTTGATGACGTAAGCAATCTAGTATTTAACCGTGGACTAGAACAACACCATCTGGTAATGAATCATCCAGCATGTGTGCCTAGCACCCTATGATTCATGAGACTTCTTCATTAGTATGCAATGGACAGGACCCGAGGCTAAAACTTTACAGGATACGCTCATTAATAGACAGAGTACAGCTGCGCCATGCATGGTTGGTAGAAATCTGAGTTCTCGAGATGCTAAGCTATCCAAAACTTGGTTAAACTATGTCAAAAAAAGTTCGAAAGATCCATACGAAATAAAAATCTATTAGCGCAGCTGACAAATTGAAAAGTATATATTATGATAGCAAACATTCCGCATCTTTTGGCGGTTTACAAAAGCTACATCGGGCCTTTAATGGAACATTATCTAAACCATTAATAGGCACCTGGTTAACTGAGCAACCGACGTATACATTGCATAGGCCTAAGAGAATAAAGTTTAATAGAGATCGATTCAAAGTAACCAGTGTTGATCAGCCATGGCAAATGTATCTGAGCGATGTTACTAATTTAGCCAGACATAATAACAATATATTTCATATACTATTCATAATAGATTGTCTATCAAAATTATTGTGGATAATACCTTTAATGAATAAAACTGCAAAAACCTTAGCTCAATCATTGGAGTTTTTTCTGAATACTCTCTCTAAAAGACCTGAATCAATTCAAAGCGATACAGCGGGTGAATGTGTGAACGCTACGGTTAGACGTGTATTAACGTCTAAAGACATACATTTCTTCACATCTCAGAACTCTCACATGAAGGCTGCGATCGTTGAATGCATTCAATGCACCATAACGACTAAGTTATGGCGATATATGCCTTACAAAAATACTGATAGATATATCAATATGCTCCCTAATCTGGTAAGTTCTTACATTAGAACTGTACACGGTAGTACAAAAATGAAACCCGTAGATGATGACCACAGTACAGAGGTGATAAATTGCCATAATATGTACTCGAAAGTGAATCCAAGGGCACTGGTAAAGTTGAAAGATTTGAACAACGGCGATGACGTAAGAGTGTCAGAAGTTAAAAGATCCCTTTACCAAGAGTTATAGGTTGACATGGAGTGATGAGATATTCAAAATAAGTTCGAAACTACCGCACAGATCAGGTGTATATAAGCTCAATGATTATAATCAAAATCCCATTATTGGCACATTCTATTCAGGATAGTTAAAAAAATGTGTTTAAATGATGCTAACCAGGGTTCGAAATTAGCGCTCGTCCATTCGTCCTTTACTACCAAATATATCAACGGACGACCACGTATAGCTATATCACTAGTCCGACGTACTACCAGAAATAATTGGTCCGAGTAGAATAATTCAGCTAACAACCCATGCAATGTGTGTATTGAATGGTTTAGTTTATGTATTTTATCGTGAAAATGTCATGTTGATCTGTCAAATTCTAAAAGCTAGCGACGTGCGCATGCGTTAGCAGCTTCCTTCTTCCGGTATAATAATAAACTGCTACACAGACTTCAGTTTTGAGTTTGGACACCAGTTGGAAACTTGCAATATGTATCACGGAGTATTCATGGTCGTCAACATATTGGTCATAACAGATTCTCTTGTACATCTAAATTCTCCTATAGGGGTATGGCTATTGATCATTGCCTCGTCATTAGTTAGTGTTATGATAAACTTTATAAATACAAATTTATCTAGGCTGATTCTGGTTTATTTAGACAATGTTTGTCTCGGAAATTAAGTTATATCATCACGAATGCTAAACTCCTGTTAGTGCATCCCCAACTCAAGGCCGGCACAGTATAGTTAGCCATGCTATGGTGGCGTATTGCACTTGATTCGTGCAAGGAACAGATTTAGAATGGTATGTCGCCAAGATCGATCCATGCATGAGAGTGTTCTCGAGTACTCTTCTCCAAAGTTGGAACATACTTTCTCGCAAAATTATTGGCTAATAAATATAGCTATATAGAAAGCAACCAATGAATGGCAAGTAAACTACCGACAGTAAAATAAATAAACAATATTTTACAAGGTAATTTTATAAAAAACGTAGTAGTAGTAGTAGTAGTAGTAGTAGTAGTAGTAGTAGTAGTAGTAGTAGTAGTAGTAGTAGTAGTAGTATCTATATATATATATAGCATTCGTAGTATTCGTAGTAAAACTAGTAACACATGGGTCGATTGATACACGCTGATCAGCATTCACTATTTAAGCCAGAGAAAACAACCATTAGCAATTTTTAAATAAAAATTGTTAACTCTTTCAACTGAAGTCATAGTATAGCAGAAGCTCAATTTCATCTTAATAAGTTGTTGAATATGTTGCATGTTTTTAAGGGGGACTTGTTGCTCACAGCTGCCAGTTAAGTACTAACACTATTCAGCCTTCTTACATTGTATTGAATGATGTGTACTTTGTTTAGTCTACCAGTTGAAAGGGATATGTGATGTAGGTTGGTAAGTTACAAAAAACATGTTAGCCCTAGTCAATGAAATCACAGTATTCATGGGAGATACATTATTGATTTGTTTACCTTATTTGGCTGGGATGTGTTGCTGCCTTAAGCAGCAACAGCTTCCAATCAATGTAATTGCCAAATCTGCCAATACGTATTACCTTAGGTTTCCTATACTCTCTGACATTGGCATGCATGCATATTCTGAATCTGACATATGTAATACCGATAAATGACAATACTGGCAACTGTAGACCTGAAAACTGATACACTATCCTCAATAATATTCTCAGAAGACCAATATTAATTATTCAGCCATCTGTTCATGTCACATTTGTGCAATTTGTGTAAACTACGTGTCGTGTCGCATTACATGCCTTACGGACTATTAATTTTTTAGATGGACTACTGATTTGCCAAGTCTGGCAGTTCTTTGGACTACTATTAGACTACCATCAACTTTTCGCTAATTTCGAACCCTGATACTAACCAACAACTGTATAGAGTAGAAAAAATTATTAAAAGGTGTACGAAAGATAATAGGGAAGAAGCATAGGTCAAATGGTGTTATCCTAATTAGTTTAATTTGTGGATAGGTTATTTAGAACCTAAGCATATTTAGAATCATTACTGAGTTACACCCTGCCCCACCCAATCCCCCACACCCCACGCTAGGGTGAGGGTGACGGTTGTAGAAATGTCTCTAAATAGCCCAGAAATTCTTAATAATGATTATCGTTTGTCATTTTGTGGTGGAAAAGTGCCCAGTGATGAGATAAGATGCGCTCAGGGTATAATTATTTATATTATAGTGGTGACGTGTTTAATGAATCTGAGCATTCAAAATGGTGATAGAGGGGTTTGGATTGATTTAGCGTCTGTGTGTTTAAGGTATATAGTGCCGGCGCCAAGTAGAAAAACACCCAAAGTTGAGAGGTTGTCGATGTCACCAGTTTAAAAAGAATAGCTAGAAACATGGAGCAGTTTTATATTATGCTATCGAGTAACAGTAGCATGGATTACTATCCAGATAATAAGATTTTGGAATTCAAATTGCATCTTCAAATGCCTTTAAGATTCTCTGGAAAATGGGAAGTAGGCTTGTCACCCATATTGTATTCGAGAAGTTGGCTAACATTAGCAATGTCTTCGACGATCCTGCTACATTCTTATGATCCCTTGTCAATTAAAGTTCAACCTAAGCAGAAGAAGAAGAAGCAAAAAGTTCTAAATGTAGCCGAGGAGGTTTTTGATAAATTTAAGGAGCCTAATACTTTAAAATTATACATAAATTCACAGCCTCTTCGTAAAGATCTAGAAATACCTCTCTAGATCCAATGTGTATAAATGCCTAAAGGCTTCTAGATGGTTAAAATTCTAATAGAGTTTATAAATAAACAGATTAATAACCACAAGCATTATAAAAATACCATCAGATTCAACTATTTCACGGATTGAATCAACCTCGTAACATTAACCATTAAGCGAATGTTCGTGATTGAATTTGACGATGGCATAGGTAAATTCATAGGCTATCGCACCCATATCATTAGTGGGCCAATCAATGCATAAAAGTAATAAGATTACATTAACAATGGCCTAAGTATATTGCGATATCGTAAGCCATAATGTAGTCGGAGGTGCTATAGCTCCACTGTTAAGAATTATGCCATTATCTAGCAACTATTGTGGCGAAGATATTTGTCAATGGACATTTCCTAACATTCAATATAGAGTCGTATCTAAGAATTACATTAGCATGATAGGTGTGGTTATAAGCGATAGGATTGGAGAGAACATACAATTTGAAGACGGTGCATCACCGAGCGTACTTTGTTTACATTTTATACCTAAAGTCTAGGAATTGACGTGTAATCGCTAGCTATATCTAAAGACGTTAACGATTTGACTTTAAAAAAACAAAGCAAAAGTTAAGTATACATGTAAACCGGATTCAGCTACATTGAGAGCTTATTACGCTAATCAAGTGGGTAGGCGTTTATCCGTATTCGTAGGCGCTAGGAGTCAAAAGGGTCACGGGTTAGGAAATACTATAGGCTCGCTGTTCAGAGCAGCATGCCATTAGCTAAAAGCATGGGAAAACGCCTGGGTAAGCCTGCATTGTCAGATGGTTTAGGCATGGCTGAAGATGTTTTATCTGGTAAAAAATTGAAAACATCTGTGAAAAATAGGGCTTTGAATGTCGGTAAACAATCATACCAAACACCATAGCATTAGCGCATAACACTATTTCAGGAACTAAGTCACAACCTAGGAGCAAAAATTCTAAGAGGGGTCAACGATCTGCTAGCCATTGTAGAAGTCATCTAAGGCATAACCGTAGAGGGAGAAGCATCAGAAACTCTAAACAGGTTGATATATTTAGTTAACTAATAAGATGGCTGCTTGTCACTGCAGTAAAAGTGAATTTGTTTACTGTGAAACCTGTAATGACTACAATGGATCAAGCTTGCTGGCAAAGTTATCAACCCATAACGAGCTCGTCTAGCTCTGGGGGAAGTCTGGAGTTTTTTGTCTTCAGAAGCTGTGACAAATACATAGATTTAGCTCAAAGTTACATTTACGTTATGCCTAGCATTGTACAGATGGTTGTGGGTGCGGAAACTCCTTTAACAGCGAACAGAGATGTTGTGCTGGTTAACCTATGTATTCTCAAATAGATGTCTTTTCAAATGGGAAACAGGTCTGTAATGCTAACGACACATACGCATTTCACAGTTATATTGAAGGATTATTTAATTATTCAACAGAGCATAGATCGAGTTAAATAATGGCTGCTTTATGGTGTAAGGATACAGTAGGTTGTATGGACAATAAGACAGTTAATAATGTTGGTTATATGCCTAGAAAGCTTAACGTTGCCCTAAGTAACCCTGTGTAAATGGTTGGTATAATTTATTCCGACATTTTTCTTCAGGAAAATTATTTAATCAACGGAGTTTCATTAAAGCTACCGTTTTACACCGAGTAAGCCAGATTTTAACCTAATTTGTCACAAAGCTCACACTTACAAATTACGCTTGCATGAAGCGCCATTAGATTTACATATGGTTAAACCTATTCCAGACGTAATTAACACTCACATATCGACATTACTATTAAGAGAGTTATCCTCAAATCATTCACCATACCCACAGTGACTAGCAGATTGAAAAGCGACAATATTTTTCTCTGGGACCTATTGAGTAGTTATATTCAGTATAGTTAGTAATAAAGCTTATAACAGAGATTTCGATACAAAACTGTATAATTTTTAACACTGCGATGCTAACCATATTTCATGCTATATGGATAACGAGCAAGTGTCTGAAGACACTCTAACACCGAATTTCACAGCTGCTTTGTTTCATTTTACAGAATAATTCCTGACACTGTTTAATTGAACTGGCATGCTATTTGATGACAAATGCATAGGGATTAATATCGATGAATATAAGGCAGGTTACACGTTTTATGCCTTTTACTACACTCCAGACCTCGCTACTAGTGATCATGTCTACCTTACGAGGCAAGGAAGCCTACAGCTCCAACTAAAATTTAAAACAGCATTACTTGATACTAAGAACATAATATGTTATGCAGAATTTAATAACATTATAAATATTGACAGCAACCGTAACGTTACCACATACTACTAACAAACCCCGCACATGCGAGCACCACACCCACTAACACGCACGCACGCACGCACGCGCGCACACGACCACACGCATGTATGCACATGTGCACTCATCAAATGCATACCAGCCATTTACCTCTGTATAGTTATTTGGAATGAAAACATCAAATTGTATTCATGTATATTTCAATTGAACCCTGATCTATCAGACTTGGTATTCATAGGGATCACGTTTCTGAACGAAATTTTAATGCCTCGAGGAGTTACCTCCCTTGACTATAAGCATGTCATTATTATTATGTTAACTACTAGAAATCTCAGATATATTTGCTCAGGAGACGGGAGATTAGGGTGGGTGTTCCTAGGTGTTTTCGCCAAAGACTGTATACCTAAACATATCAGACGACCCACATGCCTCATCGTTAATACAGATCCTGAGAACCTTCCAGGCACTCATTGGATTGCGTTATATTTCCTGAAACACAGAAAATTTTGACTCATTCGAGCATGCTGTTCCCACTATTGCCCTGCGTGAATGCTAAGCTCGGATATGCCTACTTGAGTCATTACGTTTTTAATAACTTTTGTGAGCTGGGTGTTTTGCTTCAATAAACTTGAAACTTGTTGAAACTGTGTTAGCGATAACACTAATTTTTAATATCGGTAATACATATGCCTAGAAATTTCCAGAAAACTATACGGGTAAGCCGTTGAATATTTAGAAAGTAAATTGACTGGGCGATATTACTGCTTATGATAGCAACGCCCAGTCAATTTAGATTCAAATTATTCCGCATAATAATTATTAAATAGTAAAGATACAATTTGTACAACTTGACAGTCTTTTAAGTGATTATAATGGAATATCTGATTGCTCTCAGCACGCTAATGGATCTTTCAATTTTTAGCTATGCCCCACCCAGCTCTAGCTAAGCTCCACCCCAACCTCGATCGAGTTGTATTTGTAGACCCCTCACCCCAACCCCACTCCAGCACATTCAATGCAAGGAGTTTAGTTACCTGGTCATCTGACTGGCATTTCAAGGGGACATTTTTGAGAGAGCTGCAGCTACTGGTATACTCTCAGTTGTGAGGGTCGAATGAACAAATGCAGTAACAGGCGGACATAATTAAGAGGGTAATTCGGGTATAACATTTTATCAGACATATCATAGACTTATGAATCATGAGTTATTATTATTATTATTATTATTATTATTATTATTATTATTATTATTATCATTAATATTATTATTATCAAGATCAAATTATTTCACGTTCAGACGTTTTGTAATGGGTATACGTGAGTTTAAATGTCTGGGGATAGATTAGCTATGCACATAAAATCAAATGTTTTAGCATTTTAAAGAGGTTTGTGGAGAATGTTTTTTAAAACGCTTTGACTGAATGACCAGCCCAAATATTTTTAGCAAAAAAATGACAGATCTACATGTATCCAATGCTCTAGAACGTTATGAAGTTAAGCACATTTAGGTTCAACCAAACACGGTAACTCGCATATATTCGGGTTTTTGGAGAAAAAGCTCACCTGGATGTTTTTGTATCAGCCCTACTCGCTGTAATGAATGTGAGCTCATTTAAAGTCATTTGGGGAATAGATACGTTAAGAAATGAATGTTTGTAGCATTTACAGACCTTTGTGATGTGTATTTTTGAAACGTTTAACTTAATGAGTTGTGACATTTTTTCAGCGACGTTGCAGCAACTGAAACCCAGCAGATTTCACCCGATGTAAAAATCAGCATACCTGATAGTTATTTGTAGTAAGAAGAAACATAATATTTTGTAATTTATGAATGGAAAGGTCCATTGTATACACGTATTAAACCATTTCCCAAGACCTTAGGTCACGCCCCTTTCACAAGTCATTAGGCCTACAACACGCACCATGGAAACAATCTGAGCACGTTGTACCAAAGCTAGTGCGACAATATAAGCAGCTGTGCTGATTGGCCTACAGACGGCATGTGCAGTCATCTCATTTGTATATTAGGCCACCCACCCCTGACCTCAGGGCATGCCCCTTTCACGGGTCATTCGACATACAACGAGACAGCTGCCATCCCATAAGTTGACCTAAGCTAGTATGACGAGATAAGCGGTCATCCTGTTTGGCCTACCGACGTCACATGACCTGTGATGTCATCTCATTTGCATATTAGGCTAGACCCCACCCAGCCATAGAACACAGGACTTTCACGTGTCCTTAGGTCTACAATGTGCCAGCCGACCATTAGGCCACACACCCAGACATTAGGTCACGCCCCTTTGGGTGAAATGAATCTTTGTAGCTTTTACACGGAGCTTTGTGGTGGGTGCTTTTGAAAACATTTCGACTTTTGACTCACACCTGTAAGTTCAAGTTCGTATTATGCCAGGCCATTATGATGGCATATGTGTGTAACAGTGTGTATAATACTATTATTATTATTATTATTATTATTACTATTAATATGGAGCTGATACATAGGCTAGTAATATATAATAATGGAGAGTAATTATACGTATTACACTACCCATTGCATTATAGTAGTAACAGCAGTGTTAATAGTAGTAGTAGTAGTAGTAGTAGTAGTAGTAGTAGTAGTAGTAGTAGTAGTAGAAGTAGTAGTAGAAGTAGTAGTAGTAGTAGTAGTAGTAGTAGTAGTAGTAGTAGTAGTAGTAGTAGTGGTAGTAGTAGTAGTAGTAGTAGTAGTAGTAGTAGTAGTAGTAGTAGTAGTAGTAGTAGTAGTAGTAGTAGTAGTAGTTGCAGTAACAGCAGTAGCGAGATGGGTATATGCGTCAATTATGTACTTGTCCACGGCGATGTGGATGGTTTACAAACTTGCCTTCTAGCAAATGCTTAATATTGTGCTTTTTCAAGATAGGTTAAACTCAGATCCTGAGGCCATTTGGACATGTTAAGAACCTTCTCAGATAACATGTAGACGTTGGTCCAACGTTGGCAACAGGTTGGCAGATCACAATTGGCATTACAACATTGGCCCAATGTTGGCTGTATCACTTGTTTGCCAACGTTGGGCTGACGTTGAGCCAGCGGTGGGCCATCATTGGAAATTTCACAGTAAATCAAACAAAATCAACATAATATTCACCTTTTAATTCATTATCCCAGGCAATGAGCATAAAATGGCGTCACGTGACATAGACTAGGGCGACAAGATAAGCGGCCGTGCTGATTGGCCTACAGTGGTCACGTGACCTCGGACATTACACCTGTTAATGATCGGCACATGCCTACACCTCAACATCACAGAAAACAGCGAAAATATAGGTGGATGTCCACTGATTGAACGATGTGGGGGGGGGGGGTAATCTCGGTAACCTCCCTTGCCATATATGTAGGCGTGGTTTATTATGCAAGTGCGATGACGTCATCACCCTCTCGTCCAATCAGCGCAGCCTCTTATATCGTCACCCGTCTACTAGCAACTATTGCTGCTATGGCCTTGCCGTCTTCTGGCATGTTGATACCTCATAGACGATGGTCGGCTCTGACAGCTTTATAGCCTCGTAGTACTGGCCAAGTATCGCATCTGCCTCTTCGATACTTTGAGTAGTTCCAACCTACATGGCTGCTTTTGGTGCATACATCCAAGTTCCCAGGTGGACTCCATTCGCTCAGCTCTATTGCCTGTTTATGACGTTTTCGCTCCACATTTGATGCTATGTCGTCGGCGAAGCTGCAAACATGCATGCATTTAAGATTGTAGATGGCCCCTGGTATAGTCCCGGCAATGTATGAATCTGAGGCCTTCGACGATGCAGTCGACGATATCGATTATGATGAGGGCTATGATGAGGACTATGTTTAACATGATGAATCACGCAGGCTAATATACCGAGCAAACGGGATCTATTACACCTACGTAAAAGTACTCTCTCAGGCCACTGGCGGCATTTTTGCCATTGCACTCGCAGCTATTTTGCCCGCTAAAATTTAAGTCATGTTATATATATATATATATATATATATATATATATATATATATATATATATATATATATATATATATATATATATATATATATAGCGATGTGAGCGATTAAAACTAAAAGCTCCTGTGAGGACCTAATTTACAGGCCGGATGGCTATTACCGTGAGCTTCAGTGGCTACTCTAGGCCACACTCCGAAAGGGTCATAATTTCAATGTGGAGATTGTCAGCCAGCCACCCGCCAAGCAGGTAATGTGGCAAATACGCGGCCTCATTCCTGCCATATCCGGTGAGTCCAGCTGGTGGATGTGCTGGTCCTACCAAATAACCATGTGGAACACAAGACCTATAATTATGCTCTCATCATTGTTGATGTAGCCAGCAGGAATAAACCTACAATTCCACTCACAGATAAGTCCGCCGGCCATGGGCCAGCCCGGTTCCAAAGTGTCTCTCATGATCCGCACCTCCGACTCGAGTGGCCAGGTCTGCTGCAAGTTGATAAGGACAAAGAGTTCACAAATGAAACAGCAGCCCTCATGCGGAAACATATAGCTGCTCTAGGTAGTCATTCCAGAGTCTGGGTATGCTGGTCGCCTATCATAGTGGCACAGTCAAATGCAGAAGTTACGCTGCCTATTGGACAGAGGCCAAGACAGGCTATAGACCGATCATGTGCTGCCAATCCTACTGACGGTCGGGATGAGGAGATCCTTCTATCAAATGTGCTGGTTCGCTACCTATACGGGTCTGGTAAGTTGGAAAGTGTACGTTGACATGCGACAGACCCTACCCGTCCTCAAACTCGATAGGAATGTGGAGACTGTTGGTGAGCTTATTATGCAGTACCTGGTCAGTGATCCCAGACAACCATTTGTGCGAGCTAGCCCATCCACTGTCTCCTCTTCCCTATAGATGGCAGATGTTAAATGATGAATGTGTGCACATGGATATAGCTAACCAGTACGCCCAATCACTCTCTATACACACCTTGCCAAGCAGGCATGATATGCATGGCAGGTTAAAAACATGTACCAATGACAATTCAGATATTTCAGACACAGACGATGAGCGCGATGATGGTCGTGCAAACAATAGATTGCTTAATTTGGCAAGTGTAATTGACCACTCAACTTATTTTAGTTAGACTCTTCAATAATCCGTCCTCTCTATGATGTAATCATTATTCCTTTGGATATTTGAACTTAATCTAAGTGGAAGTCATCACTGCCGAACACAGCAACGTCTTTCAAACCAATTAATTTCAAACTATTCAACAGCTTTCTTGTAAGGGTATCCAAAAGTTGAGAAACGTAGAATTCATTTATGAACGTGTTGATGATTTAATTGGCTCTAAATTCGTCAAATATCATATGATCTATGTCAATCTCGAGTGGTTTGCTATAGTTTGACATTCATATGTATAATAATCATCAAGCGAGAGTCATATTTTAATTATGTACGTGCTTTAATTTGGCATAAACCTCGCCTGACAGTGTCAAATATAGATAAAACGTAGTTTTAGGAGACGTTTTAACAATTCATTTTAATAAGATTCAATTTGATATAAAACATGCCACGGGATGTTTGATAATTACCTAGTCTACACAAATAAAACCGATATTACCATTGGCCATCTTGGAAAATGCCACCTAGTGGCAGTTGTCCAAACTTGTGAGAGGTATATGAAAACTAGATTCAAAATAATTTACCCAAACATTGACCACATATTCTATGGGGAGGTCTCGTGCGATGCAAGCAGTGCCTGGCTGAGTGATGCACATGCGTTATATGGTATTAACCCTGCTGTGACGACAATCAATAAGGACAGGCCGAGTATATTGGATAATAAGCCATAGCGCATGGACGATGCAATCGTGTTACATAAGCCATAGATAGTACCGAGTATGCTTCAACCATAGACCGGCCCATATATGGCATTATATTTGTGTTTACAATAGTAACTATCATCATTGTCTTACCGCCACACAGTTGCCAGTGCAAGCTTCAATTGCTCTAACTCCTCTCTTGTGTTGATGCTAACAAGTGTTGCTGCTGGAGTCAAATTCTTGCATTTGTCGTTACTGGCTTTATAGGTAACTGGGTCTTGAAACATGGTGTATCGCTTTCCCTTAATATAAAGAGCGTCTTCTGAGGCATTGTATTTTTGTAACTGGTACTGTTCTAGAGAGTAATGTGCAATGAGGACGTCGCGATTTTTTTGATAAAGGCGGTTGTATCTGAAGGCTAAAATCAAACAATATGCACGAATTGTTTTGTATTCATATTCTCGTACTCCACTCGGGATGACCACTTCAAATCGAAGCCAGTTCCATGAGCCACCAACAACACATATACCCTTAAAGATCTCGCTAATTTGTAATTCCTGTCCATGATAGATCTCTATAAAGATTCTAAAGTAATACTGAAAATCATCAATCCCGTAGCCTGGTTGAAGCTTCCAGTTACAAGGTCTGTCAAAATAAATATCACCCAACATGGGTAGCAATTCTATACTTCCACAATGACTTTGAAGCAGTTCACTTGTTGCACAGTTCAGGCTATACGGACACGTTTCGATGTCTTCACCTTTTTGGAGCCTTGCAAGTGACCATAAAAAGTCACCAACCAAGGACCCGTTCTCGCATACTTCTGTTCCGTATTGCTCGGACTGGGACATGTGTGTTACTGAGTAAAAACACGTTTTAAGAGATTCGTTTGAATGAATACGAAGAGGTTTTGATGGACGATCAAGTAACAGATTGTGGATTGATATCACGCCACAATTAACACTAATAAATAAGTTATTTTCACTGAGGAACAGATGATAAGCATCTTCCCTCTCTACAAGCAGGTCCACGGACACATTCGAAGATGACGTCATTATTGGAAGTTGATGAACTGTTAACTGGATGCCTTTGCAACGTGTTTCTTCAATCAAAATTTCAATTTGAGTTTCTATAGAATTCGCATCTGCAACTGTATATGAGTATACATATATATATAAGTTCCTTCCAGTCAAAACTAATTTGTTAAGGACAGATTTTACAAAGTTTCGTGTCAATTCACAGAATGGTCCAATCATGTTTGATTCTGCAACGTCAACCACGTATAACACAATGCCCTCAAAGGAACATCCATCACTGTTTGCAGCTTCAGAGATATACGATATAGTAGATAACTGTAATGATCTTTGGCTATCATAATCAAATTGACGTATGCAAAATGAGCTTCGTCCTGATTTGTCATTGTTACCTTTAAATGATAACTCCCAGCTGTCTGGCTTGCGTATTTGGCTCAGTCTGGCATTGGATAATGCACAGGACACGATATCGGTGCTACTCTTTAGAAAAATGCTCTCGGAGTCAAATGACACATTCATTCCCTCAAGATCTGGCACATACTCTAAACTAAGATGTACCACAATGAACATGAAGTGGCCACTAGAATACAACATGAAATCATCCGATTGTGTGTGTTGATTCTCTGTGATTTCATTTCCATTGTTAATGGATATACCGTCATATATCTGAAGCAGACGATAAGATAAAACAGTAGCCGTCACCGAATTATTGTGTAAGGTCAGTCGCACACGGTGGCCAATATCTGTCTCTATAAGAAGTCTAGTCTGACAATATGAACTATTTAACAGACAACTTGCATCAATTAAGGATGATTCTGCAATCTCGTGATTATCTTTAGTTAATTTGATTGTATTAAACATTACTGAATAATCACTAGATACATTTGTTATTATATACTCATAAAATAACTCAAAACCACCATCATTATGCATAGAGTCACTACGAAAACGGACAATTATTTCTGATATTTGCCTGTACTGCCCCTCACTCCAATAATGTCTTCTTCCACAGTACCGAGTGGATTCTGGTCGTAATTGATGCCGTAATTTGAGAGTGAGTTCCAGATAATCTTCGAGACATTTAGGACCCGTGTAACTTAGATCAAAATGAATAACTTCGAGCATCAGATCACGTCCTGGTGGTGAAGCAATTGTCCACTCACATGATATATTTGCAGGATACTTCTCATGCAGGCGGCTTTGACCATTCGATCTGATGTATCCAGAATTCGACATGTTTGTATACATAGCTTTGCATATTTCTGCGGCTAACGTATCACGGCTCTTATAGAACATCCGAAATCCAGAGCTGACAACAGTTGCATCAGATAGAAACATAATTAGGAAGGTGTGTCCAACTGCGAGTGTTTTACATCCTGGGTCATCTGAAGAAAAACATCTGTGTCCGCACATTGGCTGACCAACTCTAACGAAGGCTGTACTGTCGTCACCCTGATAAATGTGTAAAGCATCATGTTTACATGGGAAAGACCCCTCAATGGATAGATTCTGTATAGTAAATTCAATGCTCATCGGTTTATGTAAGCGAATGCTCCAGTTGAATGCTGCATTGTTTTGGTAGCTCTCGGGATAGCCAGGCGATTCTATCGTTCCCGATGACGCCGTCAATGTCACAGACCGCTCAGTTTTCTCTCCTTGAGAAGCTATCAGTATTACTCGGAGATAAAGTATGCAGAAAGCGTATGTCACGCGTCTTGACAACATCATGTTTTAGACCATAAAGGCTGGTACTAATCTGAAAAATATACAACTTTGTTTTAGGGCAAAGGTAATCGCATATAATTACCGTATAAGCAAGTTTATAGTACATTTACTAAGCCATGTTACATAGGATTGTTTTCCGCCATTGATGTAATTCGCTTTCAGTCCCCAAAGTAAGGGAATGGTAAAATATATAATCTTTCAAAAGCCATTAATAGGGTACGGATGTCAAAATATAAAGGTTCACACCCAGACATATCAAATCTCCACCCCCTAGCTCTGGGAATGGACATATACCTGGCCAGTTCCATTGGGGACAATATTTCATGGCCAATTTAACGCACATGAAATAATGTCCCCCCCCCCTCCAAAGTATGGGAATTGTAAAATATATGTAGTTGCACAACCCATTAATATGGTAGGCTGGACAAAATATAAAGGTTCACGCCAAGACATATCTTGCTCTGGCAATGAACATGTATACCTTCGCAGTACATAACTTCCATTGCGGAGACATTATTTCATGGCCAATTTAATGCCCCCCCCCCCCCCGCCAAAGTATGGGAATGTACTTGCACAACCCATTAATATGGTAGGCTGGCCAAAATATAAAGGTTTACGCCCAGACATTCAAAATCTACACCGCCCAGGTCTAGGAATGGCAAGGCTAGAGCTGGCTAGCTGGCTCTAGGAATCTAGAGTTAGAAAGCTTTACCGGCTCCTGGAACCGGTTACCCGGCTCCCAACAACCGGGTACCCGTCTGCCAGTGATACTCGTTCTTGTTTCCATAGCAACAAGAGCAATACATGTACATGCTTTTTGCATATAGAAAAGATCTTAGAGTTTCTCAAAGTTTTCTGGTGCCTAATTAAGCTAGTTTTCGCGCCCGGAATTATTGGATTACCATGGAAGGACCTACTGAATCTCAGGTCATATTCTTTCATGTTATTCTTTAGTATATATGGAGTCTTAAGTCTCTGAAATTTCGACCCCGCCAGTTTCCCCGCATGCGCATGTGCCTGCTCGTCCGGGGGGTGGGGGGGGGGAGGGGGCACCGCCGAGGGACACCTACAGAGAAAACAATACCCATGCGCACACGCATGCGCAAGACAGGGACCCCTCCAAAGGACAGTACGCATACGCATGTGCAATAATGGGACCCCGCCATCACCCGAGGCGTATAAATAGAAGGCACTTAACCAGTGTCAGGCATCCGACTCTGCTCTCAAACAAGAGAACACGCGTCAGGTCAATGTAAGCGTGTGTTTTTTCACATTTCTAAAAATCCTTCAGGATCAGTATATGGGTGTATTTATGTCCACTATCGTTCTTGTCGCAGAAAATGTGATCTTTGGTGTAATGTTGCGAGTTTGGGGTGCTGGAGAGTTAACATTTAAATTATGGTCAAAATATTTGAAAATTATTTGTCTGCCTTCCGTACCTGCTATGTTCCGCTTGCTTATTTTAGGTGTTGTGCTTATTTCTGGGCCAAGCCTACCCCGCCATCTTGTTCTGAATGCCATAAGTTCCTGAAAGTCACCGACAAAGACCATGTCTATTTTCGATGTTCCTCCTGTAACGTTGATAGTAAGTGTAGTGTCTGTTCAGTGTGGCCGATCGAGGTGTTAGTTGAGTTGCTTTCCCAGAAGGACTTGGGTGGGTCTGACGCGGGGTCAGGCGGTACGAAAAGAAATCGTGGAGCGTCTGTTTCGACCCCTGGTGGTGCTCCACGTCTGCAGTCGGAGATTTTGGAGATGGCACCTCAGGCGTGGTTCGGGCCCGCTATGCAAGGCTTCTTGCATAGCGTCCTGCCCACGCTGGTGTCGTCCTTCATTGCATGGCATCCTGCCCATGTTGGTATCGTCCCTGGTCCCGAACGTTGTGGGACAGTCTCATCCCGTGTCTGGTACTGGCTACCGAGACAGCCATCTCGTATGCCTCCCTAGTGGTTCCGTTGGGCGCCGACCTGATGGGTACTGTCTCTCTGCGGCCACCTACGGGTGGTCCAGTAACGGTGGCCGGTCCGTTGGGCATGGGCGCCATTCGCCTGGACGGCTCCAGTGCTTCCTCATCTGGTGACGACTCTTCGGGGTCTGAAAATGAGGAGGCCGAGGAGGAGAGACTGTTATGGCCTGAGATGCCACGGGTGGAGTGTATGGAGGCCAATTCCATCCTGGACGGAACCGTCCTCCATCTGTCTGGCTTGGCGCAAGCCAGGACAGTCGCTTCACCCGTGGTTGAGGCCACGCTGGTACCGGGCATCCGTCCAGCGCTGGTTGATTTGTAACCACCCGACACGGTGACGGGTGTTG
The DNA here is from genome assembly GCA_034401795.1 of Chaetoderma sp. LZ-2023a. Classification (NCBI taxonomy): domain Eukaryota; kingdom Metazoa; phylum Mollusca; class Caudofoveata; order Chaetodermatida; family Chaetodermatidae; genus Chaetoderma; species Chaetoderma sp. LZ-2023a. The sequence goes on from JAVVLW010003841.1 coordinate 123,620, forward strand.
CTGGCCAGGCTTGGTACACGCCTATCTCGACTGGACCAGCAGCCACACATGGGGTGCCGTTGGCGCCTGTGTATGGTCACGGTTCCATAACCGCTACGGGGCCACACGGAAAACGTTTTCCATGCGGGTCTACTCCATGGTTCAATTTATGGGGTGGCGGCAGAACCGTCCGTTACTGGTGTTGCTGGCTTACCAGTGGTGGTTCCTAGCCGGGAGGCCGCTGCTGGTAGTCCTGCAAATACGTAAACGGGTGATGTATTCACGGGGTGTCCTCTTCGGAGACAGACTGTTCTCCTTCGATCAATACTTACCATTCTATTACTTCTGATATCAAGCTAGAAAGCTAACTGGCTCTACGAATCTAGATTTAGTGAGCTTTACCGGCTCCTGGAACCGGGTACCCGTCTGCCAGTGAGGCTCATTCTTGTTTGCATAACAACAAGAGCAATACATGCTTTTGCATTTAGAGATTCTTAGCATTAATTAAAGTCTTTTCTGTGCTTGTGTTAGCTGTTTCGCATTCAAGGATTTATTGGATTAACGTGGAAGGAGCCGTTGAAACCCATGTTGTATTATTTCATGTTATTCTTAGGTCTTTAACATTTCGTCTGTGTCGCATGTTCCAATTTCTGACCCCGAATCTGGGACGTGTGTTAACAACGAAATATACCAGATTGGTCGCCTTCCTTTAATCCCAACAGCGATCGGCAGCAATATGAAATGAGGTGCTGGCTGTACTGTGTTTTAACACGAAAATCGGCTGACGTCGTTCTCCGTATTATCCGAGCGGGTGACGTCACACTCATGTTGTTTCTCAGATTTGTATGGTGAAGAAAATGTTTCATGTGTTCGTGCATCTTGTTCTGGGTGCTGCATACTTTTTGTACCAGAAAAACTTTGGAATTATGTCAAGTTTTGCGTGGTAATCACGATCTGTCTGCATTGATCGGTGGTTTCAAAATTCTTGATTTAAGATGTGTGTTCTGCGGTTTTACCGTGGGTTACAGCAGTTTGTTTAAAATTAATTTGTTGTTTTCTTCACATATCGTGTTGGCCTTCGTTTGAGAGTATGATTTGAAATTTATTATTAAATGTACTGCGAATGCTAGGCGATATGGTTCTTGGTGTTTCATACATCCGTTAGGATCATTATATGGGTGTATTAATGTCCGCTATTGTTCGTGTCGCCAGAAAATGCGATCTTTGTTGTAACGGTGCGGGGTGGGGTTGTGGAGGGTTAACAATTAATTTATGGTCAATATATTTGAAAATTATTTGTCTGCCTTCCATTCCTGTTTCGTTCCACTTGTTTATTTTAGGGTGTGTGCTTATTTTATAGGCCAAGCCTACCCCGCCATCATACCGGAGTGCCACACATTTG
>JAVVLW010003843.1:0-12702 GCA_034401795.1 Chaetoderma sp. LZ-2023a
CAGCACGGATATCCGCTGCAGAATGGTCCTGCCGGGGACCCAACAAAAGGGTCCAAACGACCGCAGGGCGATCAAACGTCCCCGCACCGACGATATGGACATTGACTTAGTCGACCGACGACAGCAGGAAAAGAACATCACGCCGCGCGACTGTTCCAGGAACGTCAGGAAAGACTTGAACAATCGTTTGAAGAAAAATGAACGAATATGAAGACAGAGACGGTTTTATCTTGACTGGGGAGGGGACGGATGAAATGGGCCATTATTCATACGGTGTCGGACACAATTCATCCTCCCGCCGAACAGCTATGCCGAAGTCGTCAATGGACGAAGGTTGCCCGGGAAACGACGACGGAGGAGAGCCGTTGGTGAGATCACCGACCGAGCGGTTCTTAATCCGTCCTAAAAATTGGATAAAGACGGTCCATTTGGATCAGGGTAAGTACCTGCATGCCTTAGTGGATACTGGTGCTTAGCACATCCTTGATTCGTAAGGATATATGGCGTAGCATGTTGAATGCTAGGCCATTGAAAAGAGCAAGAACGCTCTTAGCTGTAAATGGTTCCCCGATAAAGTTGTTGGGGGAAACACAAGGTAAAATTCGAGAACGCCCGACCCATCCCTAGTACGATTGTGGCCAGAATGAGGCATTGAATGTTTACTTGGAGCGGATGCTTTGCACCTGGGAAATGCAAAGATTGACTATCAGGCCAAAATAGTAGTATGGTTTGGCAAGGTATATCCTTTGAATATCCACATAGGGAACAAGACGAATTATGTCTATGCTTGTTGTAAAGAAACGACCGGATATAAAGATATCGACCAAGTCATGGTGGACTTTGCCGATATCTTTGATACGGCTCGTCCAAACACGTTAGGACTGGTCCCCAAAGTGAGGTGTACGGTACCAACAGGAGATGCTTATCCTATAAGGCAAAAAGCCTACCGTCTACCGTTGGCCAAGCAGTATATAGTCAAGAATCAAGTGGCTAAAATGCTGGCAGCGGCGTCATAAGACCATCGTCATCGGCATGGGCGTCGCCCATTACGTTGGTCCTTAAAAAGGACGGGGGGGGGGGGGACTAGATTTTGGGTCGACTACAGAAAGTTGAATTCTATGTGCAAGAAGGATAGTTATCCACTGCCAAACATAGCCGATATTTTTGATTCGATGTGCGGCGCAACGATATTTTCGACTATGGACTTGAAGTCTGGCTATTGGCAGATACCAATGGACAGCCAAGACATAGAGAAAACAGCGTTCGTTTGTAGTGAAGGCTTGTTCGACTTTATTCGGATGCCATTCGGTTTTGCGAACTCAGGTGCCGTATTTCAGAGGGCAATGAACGATATTTTCCGAGAATTCGTGGGAAAATATCTGCATGTTTTCGTCGACTATATAGTCGTATATTCGAGAAATCCGGCTGAGCATGCACAGCATTTGCGTAAGGTTATGCGTAGGATTCGAGAATACAATTTACAGGTTAAGAAAAAGAAATGCGAATTTGCCCGTAAGTCTGTGGACTTGTTAGGGTATCACATTTCTGCACAAGGAGTAGCTCCTCAGGTACAAAAGGTCAAGGTCATAAGGGAAATGTCACCACCCCGTGACGTGGGAGAGGTGAGAAGTTTCCTGGGCGCTACAGGGTATTACCGCTCTTGTGTGCAAGGCTATGCCGAAATTGCTAAGCCTTTGATAGAATTGACTAAGAAATATACACGTTTTGAGTGGGGTCAGGAAGAACAGCAAGCGTTTGAGAAATTGCAAAACTTGCTGTGTAGTGAGACGGTTCTCACATATCCGAATTTGAATGCTCCGTATAGATTGTATACTGATGCGTCTAGCTATGCGATAGGTGCGATACTGGTACAGGTAGATGACAAGGGTATTGAGCGAGTGATTCAGTATGTCAGCTCTACTCTTAAAGACAGTCAGTTGAATTGGCCTGTGATAGAAAAGGAAGCTTATGCGGTAATATACGCGCTAAATAAGCTTAGACCTTATCTATTTGGTGCGCAGTTTACCGTGTATACCGACCACAAACCCCTGAAGAGTTTGTTTGTGGGCGAAGTTAAAAACACGAAGGTGCAGCGCTGGGCGGTACTGATTGCCGAGTACGGATGTAAGATTGAATACATCCAAGGCTCGAAGAATATTCGAGCGGGACATGTTGTCCAGGTTACGTCGTCCGGTGGAAGTCGCGACGTTAGACACGGGCGACTTTGTAATACCAGACGTCGACGAGGGAGTGTTACCTCACGTCCCTCTGGAAGCATTCGACATACCATATGACGAATTGTGTGCCGAGCAGACCAAGGAATACCCGGAGTTGTTCAAAAACACCCCGGAGGAGTATATGGTCAAGAATGGCATTTTGTATTCTTTAGTTACGCCTTCAGCATTGGACGCTGAGTACCCCAGAATTGTCTTACCTACCCTGTTCCGTGAGAAAGTGCTCCGGATGGCTCATGAACGAGCTGGTCACCAAGGTCTGCAGAAGACCATCGGTATGGTGAGGGATTCTTTTGTATGGACGTCTTTAAGAAATGACGTGGTTCGAATACTTGAAACATGTACGAAATGCCAGGTCAACCGACCTGTCACTACCCGACCAAGGTATAGTGAAATGTCCATGGCCAATTATCCGAGTCAGATAATTGGAATGGATTTGATCGGTCCATTATTAGAATCGAACAAGGGTAACGTGTATATCATGACTGTGATTGATAACTGTTCTGCATACTCAATCTCGGCGAAGACATCTCAAAATGTGGAAGAAAGGTTCTTCAACGAGTATGTCATGCATCATGGCGTCCCTGAAATTGTGATAACCGATCAGGGTAAAGAATTTTGTTCTCATTCTCTGGAGGAGCGGTTCAAAGAACACGGTATCGACCATAGGCGGTCTAGCCCGTACCATCTGCAGACCAATGGACATACTGAAAGATTCAAACGCACTCTTAAAGAGTTGATCCAGAAAGGGGGTGAACAATGCCTCGAGGGCATGGGAGGACGAGTTGGGTGCGGCTTTGACAGCGTACCGCAGTACTCGTCATTCAACGACCGGGTATACGCCATTTTATTTGACGTATGGGCGACGTGCGAGATTGCCGAAAGCCGTTCCAGTCGATGCGTCGCAGGACCTTGGTGAGAGACTGACGTATCTCAACAACGCCTTGCTGCGTGCTCGTGAGGGGACAGCTAGATCTCGAGAGGTTCACCGGGAACAAATTAATAAGCGTTCCAACGCTGGTGAGTTTAAAGTGGGGGATTCGGTGGTCGTAAAAGCTGAAGAGAGGATGAAGTTGACCTCTCGCAGTGACCCCGAATATGAGATCTTTAAGATCAACGGACCTGTGGCGCACGTCCGCCATCAGAGGTCTGGTCAGGTGCGTGTACTTAATATATGTAAGTTGCGCGTAGTCGACTCAGAAATGTGCTGGGACGCGGTACGACCACGTCCCATTCGTAACCCCTACCAGGGGGACGAAGGCTAGCCATCACCCCAGGGCGATGTTGCCCGAGCCAGAACCTATGGTCACCGACGCTGATACGACACCCCAGGCTCGTAAGAAGCGGCCAGCTTCGGATATGGAGCCAGAGGTGCGTACAGGGGGTAAGAGGGTTGACCGGAAAAAGGTTCAACCCAGTACGAGTCGCAATCAAAACCATGAGTCACTGAGTGACAACATCGAAACTCCTAGGCCTATAGTGATAGACACCCCGGAGGCGGCACCAGAGCCTGCCTCTGAACCAATGGAGATGCTTCCATCGCATCCTTATATATGCTGCGCAAGCGCTGGCATACGCCGGATGACGATTTTGACATCAAGCAACTCCGGATGGATATGAAGCGAAAGCGCGGGCATAGGCTGGATGGTGAAGCTAGTGGCAAGCGACTCCGCATTGATGTAATAGACCCGCCCTACGCGATGACGTGCTATACGCTGATTTCATCGGTCGTATAAATGCTGTCATTCGGCGGCACAACCACCAGTAGTATGTATTGTATCGCTATACTATAACATCGCGAATAGCTAGTGCATAAGGTATAATAACAATTAAGACTAAATTCGTTCACAAGGTGCTAAAATGTATTCGTTTTAAATTGTGTATAATGGCGTTGTGGTTTAGCATGGTATCAAGTATATGCAAGGACTCGAGTATACACCGCCTGCCGAACGGCGTCATGATAACCAAGCCGGAGGCTGTGTCGGTGATAAGGGCCGAATGGACCGTAATGGTATCCATCGACCATCCTTACCTACCCGCAGAGTTCCTCGGACGGTTGGCCCAAATGGCCAGTCTCGCCGCTAGCATGGGTACCAAAACATCGGTTTTGAGCGGGAACGATATATACGGATTACAGCATCGAATACAGGGGGGTAAGAAAGATGGCAAGCCAAACACAGCAAACCATGAGTAGTCCGAAGTGGCGCTAGGCAGAAGCTGTTTGGTACCGCTACATCTGGGGATATAAACGCCATACGAGATGTGGTAAAGAGGGCGATGACGAGGATGAACAAAGTGGTGCATTTTACCACCAGTTGACGTCGCACGTCAAATTAGCTTTCCGAGATATTGGTATGAACACGGACCGTATTAACGAGTTAGGCGACAACTTGGCCACTGCAATGGGCAACATGAGCCGAGCGCTCAGGCGGCAGGGGATTCGATTGTTGGAACTCTATGAATTGGTACGGTTAGGACATGTTATAGACTCGGCTGAACATGTGGTCTATGACTACCAGAAGGCAGCCGAACGGTTCCATAGGCAAACGGCATCCTTGGAGTTGGGTCGTCTAACGGAAGAACTTTTTGGTCCCGATGATCTGACGTCCGTGGCAAAACGGGTTAGTGTGGAATATAGGCTGGTGAAACCGTATCAATGGTATTGCAGAAAGGTAGTGGTATATCCATTGTGGTGGGACGAGTTGAAGCTCCATTATGTGGCGACACTACCGTTAATTGACGGAGGACAATATATCGAATATGGACTACACTCATGGCCTGAACCACTGGCCAAGACAGGGTATTACATGCAAGTGATGCTGGCCCGTGCCAGCATTGGTCTAGATACCAAAACTGGGTGGTACTTTACCACGTCGGAATGTCGTGGTGCTGACCCTAGGGTGTTCCAGGGACAACTACGGGTCGACAAGACCCACGTGCCCTGTATTGTGAGTGTATTGACAAATGCGACTGATAGCAACTGTAATATTCAACTAACGAAGTCAAACGTAACCACTAGTAAATTATTTGCCAATGAGAAAATCGGAGTAGTATTGCAAACGTTCGGCGAGATGGTGGAAATCCATTGCGACGGACGACTGATGGACCGATGTATGGTGAGTAATGGTGTGTGTGCATTGATGTCTGGAGAATGCGGGTATAGTGGGAGGGGCTGGCGATTCGAGCCTGTAGCGTCTTATAGTCGGACGTACACTCGAATAGGCCTAGCCATTGAAATGTCCCACTTGGATGTGTCCGGCGTTCTAAATCAATCCATGATAGTTGACCATTTAAAGCTACAACCGTGGAACCATTTACAAAAGTCTAAGTACGTGCCACTAGCACCGTTATCCATGATCGACCCAGTGATGGTCGATGGCATTGGGGTACATTCTTTCGTATCATATTCAACGGGTTCCTTCGTAGTTGTGTTAGTAGTTGTGCTTATATTATACAAATGTGGCGTGTTATCACGCATGTGGAATGTGCTTAAATGCAAGCCACGTGCGGCCCATGAACGCAAGCCACGTGCCGCCCATAGTAGTGAACCGCATATCATCACACCAACTATTCAGACCCAGCAGCCCCGGAGAACTGCAGCTCTACCGGAGCCGCTGTGGATGGCAACCGGGTCGTCGCCTAATGCTAACGCCAGGACTGAGATCGACCCGACGGCTGTCGAATGGATAGAGATGGAGACGTACGTTGACATGGTGGATCCTAACGTGAGCATAAACCGCTTGGAGGTATCACCATGACATTTTGGCACTAACTTTATATGTTTCTACTGGAACATTAATTGGTGAAGGAGAGTATTGGTAGCACGAACTTTATTGTGGTACCACGTTGTGTACTATTTATTTTGTAGGAGAAATTTTACATGATCTGTAATGGTATTTGCACTGTAGGATTAAGGACTGACATTTGTGGTGACGTCGTCACGATTGGATGACGTCATTGGAGCAATTGATTGTGGTATATTATACTATTGTATTGCTTGATTGATCGTATTGTTCTCTATGTTAAGTTACGCGTGGATCGAGGTTATCGACCACGGTTTAATGATGCTATTAATGTGTTTCCGGGGGCAGTCTTTTGCGCACGATATTCTGCTACCCGGACATGTATGTTTGTATAATTATCAACCATACACTAACGAATACTACTAATGTATTTCCGAGCATTCCGCTACTCGGACAAGTATTGGTGTATAATATATTGACTTGTATTATTAATTTCTTGACAATTGGATAAATATCAGTGGTATCCGTTCGGGCTGCTGGTATAGGTTTGGGTTGTTGATAGTCCACAACGAGTTAGTTGACACTCTCTTAGGGCCTTAAGAGAGATGGTCAATTAACTTTGGTTGAGGGGCGTATGTAGATATGGGATTGTCTTCTGGGGGGTCATGACCCCGGGGACATCTTATATTTGCACTCTAAGACCCCAGTGAATTACTATATTTGAATACCAGGCGCCCTAAGGAACAGATAACACAATGAGCAGGAAAGTAATAGCGCGATCTAGTGTGTGCATCAAGTCGATGCAAAACTGACACGAAAATGTAGCTGAAACAATAAGTGAAATTGGAATAGAATAGACTAAGACTTAGGGCAGTGAGCTGATGGTATCTGTCGGTGGTTAAAAGACGAAAGTTGTTGCTGCAGTTGCGGCATAACCGTTTATAGTATTCAGCAGAAGTTACGACCAATAGTTTTCTAAATATTCAAGCAAGAGTGTTGGTAGGGTGCTACGGACAGAGTGGACGTAGCACAGACTGAATGACTCATAGAATGACGTAGTAACGTGGCGACGACCGACTTACCATAGGACCGTGATAATGTGACCGAGTTTCTATATTTCTATAGAGGCGACCCACGACACCAGATACGACACCAGATGTTGGTGACTCAGATGGGCCACATGGTCACTACGTCATGGCACCCTTGTAAAATGCAGGCGCAGGCCTAATAAGCAAGGGGTCGGACGAGGACGTAGTAGCGTCTGGCGCCAAGTAGATTAGAAAACCAGACGAAAAGTTGACAGAAAACGTTCGTCAGAATAAAATATTGAGAAAAGATTAACAACGATTGTCGAAACAATATCCATCAGTGTCAAGTTTGTGGGCGGTAATTTTGTCGAAACTGAAATCGAAACTGAATCTAAACCGAGCGCAAAGGGATACTTGTGCCGGATAATGGCTGGCGCCAGGCTGGGGCGCCAGGCAAGAGTCAACCAAGGGGTTAGATATGACAAACGGACGTAGTTAGTTACATGGTGTTCTGTAGGCTAAGAGAAATGGTAACTTGAGTGCCGATAACTCTAGCATTCTACAAGTGGTCGATTGTATAGCTTCTACAAGGGCCGACTGTCGCCTACACAAATCGGAAATGACTATCAAAAAGCATATGAGTCAAGAGGCGTGCCGGTCCGCCAGCAAGCCTGGGTATGAACAAGCATCCGTCATGCTAGACAGGTCGTCGTCCGGATGAAGAAGCCATCCGGAATTCTAAAATGGGAGAACGAAAACTAAGATAGTATATAAAGGGGACTTTAACTTTAATCGGGAGTCGGAATCCGAAAATTATTACGCTTAGGTAAACCTAGCCTCGAGTCCGTATAGTTCTGTGGAACTGAATTTGTCGAAATTCAAACATGTTCTTGGTAAATGGTTTTAAGTAACCAAGAACGGTTTTTGACGAAAATGATTTAGAGAATCGTGAAACGCAACTTTGTAATTATAGAATAACCAGTATTCGTATTGTATGAAAGTCAGTTATTTCTATAGACGCGAGTGACAGTAAAAGTTACTCAAAGTATCTGGTGGTAGTATAAGCCACCCATAATTGATAGAGATTGGTGGTAGTATAAGCCACCCATAATTGTTAAGGAAATATATATAGTAAGGATAGTAGTAAAATAAAATTATCACTTCGATATCCTCGAAGCAACAGTTTGGGTTGTTTATCGTCCAGTCTGGAAGCGACGGAAGACCACCGTCCCGAGCCACCATCTTTTACCCGAGTCAGATCAGGCCCAGATTATCGAGTATAAATATCGTCACCATTACCTTAGACGAGGCGAGCAGATAATCGTACTACTGCATCTTTGATAAGAGGTTGTCGCAGCAACCGGTACATCATATTCTTATCAGAAGTGTAGTAGATATATTTCTAAATTAGATCCGAAGACAGAAAATCTTCAAGCTGTATGGCCCAGAGTTTATCCGCGTTCTGATATATGAAAGATGGTCTTGCACGTGGGTCCGCCTGCCTGCCCACCCGCCTGTTCGTTCGTTCGTTCGTCGTTCGTTCGTTTTTTCATGCGGTCGTTCGTTCGTTCATTCGTTTGCACGATTATTCACGTATCCATATGGTGGTTGGTTTGTGTCGTTGCTTATTTGTTTGTTTGTTTTTAGTTCCCTGTCTCGGGATTTTTCTGGCAAATTGTCTCAAATGCCCAGATTTGTCAACTTCGCACTTGATCGGTCATACTCTCTGCGGTGTTTACAATTTCTGATCGGCGTACGTCTCAATTTTATGTTTATATCGTAGGGTCGTCCTTATTTTCTAGACTACATTGAGTTATTTGCAAAGCAGTAATGTTCATATTCCCCTATACACTTATGCCCTTGACATATTCCGCGCCTTGAGGGCTGACCTGATCATGTCCAGGACGAGGACGAGCCGTCAGGCGAGGCGAACTATGATCGCGGACAAACATTGAAAGAGATAAATCAATATTTATTTTTAACAAACTAGTCAAATAAATGAGGAAGACGAAACCGATGATATCGAGTGACATTTAAAACACTTGTAGGTTGGTCATGCTCGGCATTGGTGTCTGTGTCCAAATAGCAGGTATCACAATTTTTTATTTAAGTTTACGTTCATGAATAAACAAACAGCATTTTAGGAAATATTTTTTCGGCGTACTGCTGTCAGTTCTTTCTATAGAAATCGTCCAACATGGTTAACCGAAAGAGCAACGCTGTGAAAGCTGGTTTAACAGAAGAAGGGGAGAGAGGGCATGTGGGAGGGAGGAGGAAAAAGGTGTGGGGGTGGATAGGTTGGAGAGAGAGAGAGAGAGCGAGAGAGAGAGAACGAGAGAGAGAGAGAGAGAGAGAGAGAGAGAGAGAGAGAGAGCGAGAGAGAGAGAGAGAGAGAGAGAGGGAGACAGACAGAGAGAGACAGAGAGACAGAGAGAGAGAGAGAGAGAGAGAGAGAGAGGAGAGAGAGAGAGAGAGAGAGAGAGATAAAGCGAGAGAGAGAGAGAGAGCGAGAGAGACAGAGGGCGATAGCGAGAGAGACAGAGAGAGAGAGAGAGAGAGAGAGAGAGAGAGAGAGAGAGAGAGAGAGAGAGAGAGAGAGAGAGAGAGAGCGAGAGCGAGAGAGAGAGAGAGAGAGAGAGAGAGAGAGAAAGAGAGAGAGAGACAGAGACGTTTTGTGATGGAGTGAGAGTGAGAGAGATCGGGAGGGGCGAGGTGAGGAAGTGAGGGGTGGAAAAGAGAGATAGAGAAGTGGAGAGTAGGTAGCATAACGGAGAAACGCCGGGTGCGATACAAAGCATAGAACACACATTTGATGTTTATGCTAAAAGACTAAGGCCCGTTTTATAAGTCGACTTTCTGTCGCGCCATGCTAATGAGGACTGGTTGATTTATATAGTGGGCTCTGACATTTTCAGACAGATTTAGCTTGCAGGGCACAAGAAAGGTTCGACTTATAAATCGGGCCTAACACGATTACTACCCGAACATAGCGAGACTGGAATTCTACACATTTATACATGTCAATAATGTCGCCATATAACTGCATTAACGATGATTGTCTCAACATTATATAGATAACAGGTGCCAAATCAATTAGGCTATAAAGAAATAATAGGCCTATATAATAGTGAATATTTTAACACTATTCTAACTGGAAGATATTGCTGCCCCGAGATCCAGTCAAATCAGTTTCAAAATAATCAACAACATTCCTGTGATGCCTGAATTGAAATTGAGATAATGGGATTTCCGTGTTCAAACTTTCAAACTTAATACGTATGGCTATGTTGACCTAATGTCTGAGTAAATATACACCATAGACCAACTTGACCATAGAGTACCTTATTCCCGCCATATCAACAATGAAATTAAATAAAGTATACAGACGCCGTCGGATGTCCTCCATTGAGGACGCATAGTGCGGTGTGTGACTGAAGAATAGTATTTCAAGGTAAGGTCTGAGCCAGGGCTGGGCTAATATTGGGCCGTTATTAGGGTAGTATGAAAAAATATAGAACGTTAACGCCTGGTTGATCGATTACGCATGTGTGGTGTAGTTAAATGAATTGGATAGATCCTATGTAACTCAAATATATGATGTCATAATCAACTGCGTCATATGTAGGCTGGCGTCACAATAATAATTGACAGAGAATACACCGTCAAGAAGGTAGAATAGTTCGTCAAGTCTACGACTCGTACGTCTTTGATGGGTCTATTATTTACGCCATAGGCAAGTAAGTAATTTTTTTCGTGACGTCAGTTAACATGTGACGTATTTGAATGTGATGTCATATACTTGCATTCCTTAGTCCAGAATCAGTGCTTACAGTAGAGTTCACAAATAACATAATATGCATCCAAAAAATTAAACTATGGTGTTGAATATTTTGAACATAATTGGCTGCCAGAAATGCACACCAATCTAAATATTCAATAGGACATTTCTTACATCGGGTTCACAATTGTAGTACTAACTGACATGTTTTTGGTTTGGTTTTGAAAACATTTTAACGTATTTACTCGCTGCGCTGTACATTGAAATTTAACATCAGTAAAGAAAATCTTTGCTACCGGGGAAAATGTGACATTCCCGCCAGTCTTCGGTTTAAGCATACTGGAATATGCACTTTATCCATCCATCATACGCCGTCATAATCAACTACGAGGCGTGTAGAATGACATCATAATGACTGACGTCATGGATGACGTAGGTAAGTACGCCACGGACGCATATTTGCAGACGGACTATGCATTGTTGTACACATTGTATGTCTTTACTATTTATCACATATTCTGTTGAATATTTTGAAACTAATTTGACTGGGCGCTGTTGCTGCCATAGGCAGCAACAGCGCCCAGTCAAATTAGTTACAAAATATGCAACAGATTTACCTTCAGGAAATTGATAGTTAGGGAATTCGGTGATCGATCAATCCCAACATGGCAAGGTGTTGGTGGGGCTTAGCTAGTGATGGGCGGGGCATAGCTAAAACTGGAATGATCCATTTGCTGGGCGACTATGGCGCTGAGACAATTCAACTCGCTAACATTAAAATGGTCTCTCGCGACAACCACCATCCCATTAGTCATCACTTATACTTATTTTTTCAGTCAACACCAATTGACGATTCTCGTTTCTCAGTCCATTATATGGCGCTGTAATCAATCACGTGACGTGTAGAATAACGTCATAATCAATTGCATCATAAGTGACGTGGCTAAGTTCTTCACGAAGACTTGCTTGATGACGGACTTAGCGTTGTTGTACGAATTGTCTTTACTATTTAAAGGTGAATATTCACACCGAATGCTTGAAAATAAAATTGTTAAGATTTGTATAATTTTAGAGGCTTAGGTTGTGTGGCTAGATGTAATGAAACGAAATCAATCTTAACATGTGATGATTTCATTACGTATAAATTAATATAATTTTTTGAGTTGTGAAATTGAATTAGAGACACATGCCTCTATTTCAACTTCACAATTAAATAATTATATTAATTTACTCGGAATGAAATCGTCATTCGGTAAAATTCATTTCGTTTGATTTCATTGAGGTATACAACTTAAGCTGTTAAATGGAGGCAATTTGAATAATTTTATTTTAGGGCGTTGGTGTGAATATGCACCTTTAATAAACAAGCTGTTGCATATTTTGAAATTAATTTGACTGAGCGATAGGCAGCAACAGCGCCCAGTTAAATTAATGTCTAAAGATTCAACAGCTTACCCGTATAGTTTTCTGGAAATTGATAGTCAGTGAGTTCATGTTGAAGATTATTGGTGTCTTCGGGTTCTAGTTAATTACAATCTCTTCCGACCTCGGTAAGGCTTGTATGTGCGGTTGCTGCGACAACCAGTCTTACCGATGATGAAAGAGATGGACACAAGCTCGCCTCGTTGGTAGATGAACGTAACGATATTTATGTTTGTATCCGGGCCTGATCTGACTATTCTACTAGAAGATGATGGTAAGATACGGTGGTCTTCCGTATTTTCCAGAGTGAATTATTAAGAACTCAAACTCTTGCCTTGAGATAAAGTTTCAAGGTGATAATTTTATTCTCCTACATGAACTGTACAATAATACTACAACATAGAAGTGACTTTTACTGTCACGTATAGAAGTTAAAATTGACTTTATAAGTTTTGCCTATTTATCCTACATTACTAGTTTCGCTATCTTATGTTCCT